>MU705862.1:113249-126273 GCA_026770625.1 Nicotiana glauca
TGTTTGATTATTAGATCCTATAGGCAGGATTTCTAATGATTGAGTTAAGAAATATTAACCCTATAGGCATGGCATCTAAGTGACTGAGTTATAACATTAAATCCTATAGGCATGGCATCTAACCTTAATTACATGCAATAAAGTAAACCCCTCCCACACCCTTTACTAATAGTTCCACGAGTTTCTTTTTACAAGATTATTACTGAAAACAAAGTAAATAACAGAAAATACATCACAGCCTATAGCTAGAACCGAGCACCCTAATTCAATCTTGAGATCCAATAACATGTGTTTCACCAATTCCGGATTCCAGGTTCCAAGGCCTTCNTTAAATCAAGGAGTTATGAATTCGAACTCAGTATTGAATTAAGTCAGAAAAATAGGTCCAAATCAGTCAAAGAAAGAATCAAAATAGATTTATAGGAAATCAAACCCCCAAAATTAAGGTTATTTTGAAAGGGGAAGTCCGACTATAAAGAGATGCACAAACTTAAACATGCGAGGCTAAATTAAACTGAGTAGTCATGTAATCAAAGAGCAGAAGAACATAGCCATAAATGGAATTAAAAGTTCTCGCAGAGCTTAGCAAGAAATCAGAAGCACGAAAGGAGTTTAGACAGTTAGGGTTTTGAAATTAGACAGGCAGCAGACAATCACACACAAAACTCGGAAAACCCCCAAAATCTAGGGTTTTCATCACATTTTGAATGTAAAGAAGAAATCATAGGCAAAAATGAACTCAGAAAGAACATAAACATTCGTGAAAAGCATAATGAAAGCAAAGAACACAGTAAAGAAGCTACTCGGAAACCCTAGAAACAACACGGTAAGAAAAATACATAGAAATCCTAGTAGAAATACTTAGGAACTACAGTAAAAGTAAAAGAAATCACAGTAGAGCAAATAAAACAGAAAATCGGAGAAACCCTAAGTTTTAAGAAGATGAACAGTTCGAAAACAAAATCGACAAAAATGTGGAAAACACTTTGAAATCTTAGAAAATAACATAGGTCTGAAGCAGATCTTAAAGAGAAACAAAGATGAAGAACCTCGGAACTTAGGGTTTCAGAGAAAACCCTAGAAAAACAAGAAAGGCCTGGAACGGGCTGGCCCTGAGTCGGAGATGGACTCACAGGGCTAGGACTCGCCGGAGATGAGCCGGAAATGGCCATAGAACTTGAATCAGAGAGCTTCTGAGCCGGGGGCTTCAAGTTCAGACCTTGAATATTCATGTAAAAGGAGGATAAGGGTGAGTGGGGGTAGATATAGATTACACAAGGCCTGAGAGGCCATGATTTCCGGTGGAATAAGGTCGGAGACCGGCGGAGAGGGCTAGGGTTTCAGAGGGGCTTGGGAGCGTTTGAGAGACGAAGGGGATACAAGGGCGGCTGCTGAAGAGAAATGATTAGGGTTAGGGGGGCTATTGGATTAAAAAAGGAAGGGGTTAACGTGGACCGTTGATCTAAATGATCAACGGTCGAGATTAAGGGGTGCGTGGGTCGGGTTTATTTAATTGGGTCTGGGTCGGGTAATTTTTGAAATTGGGTAGTGTAATTGGGGGTTAGATTGGGGCTGGAATTGGGCTAAAATTGAAATTAAAAAGGGCTACAATTTAAATAGCCAATTTTCCCCAATTTTAATTTTTATAAAATAGTAAATGACGTTCAAAAATCAAATTAAAATACTGAGTTAATAAGCAATGCATAAGTACTAAATTAAAAATATTAGGAATGATTTTTTGATTACAAATGCTATTAAATCGAGAAATAGGCTAAAATTACAATTTCATGCTGTTTTAATTTAAAAATACCAAACAGACTTGTAAAATTATGTAAATTATATTTTTGTATAAATGTGAGAATAAAATAAATTATTCACCAAAATAAAAAGTTTTGGGAATAATTATTGGATTTTATAGTGCAAAATAGGCCATAAATTGGTTTTAAAAATCCTTAAAAAATGTGGAAAAATACCAAAATCTTTTTGGATGTTTATAAATGCATATACATGCTAATTTAAAAGTATTTTGAGTATAAAAATACATAGGAAAAAATTGGGTATCAACACAAGTTCAGCGGTGTTACCCAGGAGGCAGACGGGGATGTGAAACTCGATACGCAAGTCATTTCCAGGAGATAGAGTTTCAAGTATCTGGGATCTATAATTCAGAAGGATGGGGAGATAGATGAGGATGTCACGCACCGTATCAGAGTAGGGTAGATGAAGTGAAGGCTCGCTTCTAGTGTCTTGTGTGATAAAAATGTGCCGCTGAGACTTAAGGGTAAGTTCTACATGGTAGTTGTTAGACCGACTATGTTGTATGGGGCTGAGTGTTGGCCAGTCAAAACCTCTCATGTCCAGCATATGAGGGTAGCGGAAATGAGGATGTTGAGATAGATGTGTGGGCATACTAGGTTGGATAGAATTATGAATGAAGTTATTCGAGACAAGGTGGGAGTGGCCCCTGTGGAGGAAAAGATGCGTGAGGCAAGGTTGAGGTGGTTTGGGCATGTTAAGAGGAGAAGAGCAGATGCCCCTGTCAGGAGATGTGAGAGGTTGGTCTTAGGAGGTGTGAGAAGGGGTAGAGGTAGGCCAAATAAGTCTTGCGGAGAGGTGATCAGGCGGGACATGACGCTACTTAAGCAAACCGAGGACATGACTCTAGATAGAAGAGTGTGGAGGCTGAAGATTAGGGTAGAGGGTCAGTAGGTAGTCGTGCATCTCCCTTTGTCTTCTCTAGCTCGATAGTATTAGCGCTAGTTCGGTACCCTTTTTTCCTTAGTTTTCTATATTCGAATGTCTCGTTTCGTTGTTACTTACCATTGGTAATTCCGTAGTTTGCTAGCAGTACTTCGTTCATATTCTCATCTGCTGCCTTGGAATTAGTTTTCTAAATATGTTATCTTACTGCTACTTGTTATCAGTACCCCTTTCATATTATCTGTTGCTATCTTCGATTTAGTTTTCTAATTGTTGTTTTGCTATTACTTGCTACCAGGGCTTCTCTCACCTTCTTTAGCTGAGGGTCTATCAGAAACAGTCTCTCTGCCCTTCCAAGGTAGGGGTAAGACTGCGTACATCCTACCCTATCCAGACCCACTTGTGGGACCACACTAGGCTGTTGTTGTTGTTGTATGAAGATTGGTTGAAATTCATTTAACTTCATGTGGATATGTGTGTTGGAGTGTCGTGTCTGGCAGATTTAAACATCATTCAAGTTGTTTGATTCATTCAGTTATTCCCTGTGGTTGTTGTAGAAGCTGATGAATTTTGACATGAGGGTTAATAATTAATTCTTTGCAATGTTATAGTCTGCATCTCTAATTTCAGTAGCTATTGATCTCAAATTTGCAATTAGCTAAAACTTCCTCCTTATGAGTAGTATATTGTGATTTATGAATGCAATGTCCAATTAGATTAGTTAAAGCTAGCACTATCGTTTCAATGGAGTGCTAATGCAATGAATTAGTCCTATAATATGATTATTCATTATGTTGATATTTAGAACTTTGTACAATGTTTGTTGGTTGTATATTTGAAATAATGTGGATCTCAAATGAAGTGTTAGTACATTAAGGACTTCCGTCTCAAAATAGTTGGGCCTGATATTTAGCTCAAATGAGACAACCCGATCAAAACAGGCTAGGCATGTCTCTGGGTTCCTTGTTTCGCTTCTGGACTCAATTTCGAGCCCAATCAAGCACTAGTAATATCATGCTTAAATGTTTGGCCAAAATGATGCATTGAGCTTGCTGTTGGCCCATCTTTTGCAATAGATAAAATCATACATGTCTTTCCCAATATTATATCCATAATTTATAACCTTGCAATAATTTCAAATTATCCTTAGAAAGAAATAATTATGAACATCCGTAGTTTGTTTTAGTTGAGTATAATCTTTTGAAATAAATTAAGGTGTGCCATCCACAAATGAATCCCATAATCTATGGCCCTCACATCAATACCAAAACTAGTGTATAAAATACTTTGAACATTCTTAGTTTGCTTTAGGCGCATTTATAATAAAATTATCATAGCTACGGGTACGGGTACGGTTCCTATGACGTAGTTGTGATGCATAATTTCCAAATCCGGGGGGTACATTTATGTGACCCGGCCACAACTTCTAATAACTTTAATAAATTAAACATGTTGTAGATCGTGGGTACGGTTCCCGTGACGCAATTCACAATGTGTATCAAACGGCAAGTGTACGACAATCGTAAATTGTTCATGAAATAAGTCCATAAATTCTAAAAGCGGTTAAATTAATTAAAAATGGATATAAAGTTAAAAATGCACATTAGGTTCAAAACATGTAGTAAATCAGATAATTAGGCCAATTATTAATAGTTTAAGCGACCGTGCTCGAACCACGGAACCCGGGAATGTCTAACACCTTCTCTCGGGTTTACAGAATTCCTTACCTAGTTTTTGGTTTTGCAGACTTTTAAATAAAGTCAAAATTATCCTTGATTTGGGATTTAAAAATAAACCGGTGACTTGAGACACCAAATAAATTATTCCAAGTGGTGACTCAAAATTAAATAAAAATAATCCCATATCGAATAATGTCACTTTAATTGGAAAAACTCCCTTATATCCTCCATCGGGTGGTAAAAAGGAGGTGTGACAGATATAAATATATATTTAAAGAAAAAATAGACTAAATCCGAAAGATATGTGACAAGTTTGATTGAAACCTTGTTTTAACTCTATTTTGGGGGAATAACTGGATTTCTGCATTATACTAATTTTCACTTTCCATACCCGTTTGACCATTTTCCCCGCCTTGAAGAATTAACCTAATCAATGGCCCACCCAACCGTTTAATATATGTATAATTTATATATAAGCATGTTAATAATTGTATAATCGATGTATACAAATTAGAAAAAGCAAATAATGAGCCGGGCTAGCTATTTGGGTAAAGATCTCTTTGTTTCTCTATATTATTCTTTCCTACTTTGTTTCTATGAATAACATCGTTTGTTTCTTATCGCTATTGTCCAACAACAAATCAACATTGGAGGAACATGATATGTTGAAGATGTAATTGTGCATGCAATATTCTATCGTCAACAAGTAGCTGTGATGAGTATTCAACAAGTTTTAATTAGGCATAATGATATTTTAATTTGTACTAGAATAGCCATAGAAGAGGATACATAGGAAAAACTGAAGATTTTATAAACTACAACTTGAAACTTTTGATTTCTTAGTGAAACCAGAATAAGTAATGAAATGAGCATCTCTACTGGCCATTGCATTTACTATGCTACATCATATATGTAGGATGGACAAATTCTTTTTAGAAAAGGCATTTAAAAAAGAATAAAAGTGAAGGTGCAAAACATTATTTAATTCTTTTTGAAAAGGTATACAAGAAACGGAACTGGATTAGAATTGAAACTTCGAAAGTGTAAAACATTATTAAATAAGGAATTATATGTATGTCTTTCCATAATGTGTGCTGACCTCACCCCGTAGAAATTGTATAGCGACATATAGAATCTATGTTTAGATCAAAATCCACATGGATCATACCTAATTATTACATTTTTAAGAGAGGGTTTTCATGGCCCTGCGGAGAGGGTCAATGTTGCATAAGGCTGGGTCTTAGGCGTGCGTTTCCTGCGTAGAGGAGCTGAAAGGTTAGTGTATTACAGTGACGCAGAAGGGGTGGTCGTGCATATATAGGATATTGTTGCTCCCAAACGCACACGTAAGTATATTTGGTCGACAAGTAATATAGGATTGTAAGTTCAGATATCGTACCCACAGAGACTTGTGATTAACTATCAACTAAATTAAACCAAACAATTAATCTATCTAAGCAAATCCTAAAGTATGAATATTTAACTAAAATTAATCTAGAGTAAAAAATTAATAGATTAAAGAAAATAAGTTGGCGAATTATAGAGACGAATTCAATGTGAGTGAATATTCTAGAGCTATGGGTTAGCTAACAATCCCATTGAGTTTTTTTACCTAAATTGTCTAATTAATTTATCTAGTTTATTGATTGACGGGGTTAATATTGCTCGTAGCCTTCTCCCGAAGTACATCTCGCCTATTCAAGCTAACCTAACGCCTATATTCCTATGGAATTAGAATTAACAAGAACGCATTTATAATTCCCGTGTAATAACCAAGCAAGGCGATTAGGTATATTCCTATCCTAACCGCAAATTCGCTCCCCCTAAGAGTTAAGATCTTGCTCTACTCAATCTTATATGTAATCTAGAATTCCCTCTCCCGAGTTCAATCCTAGATTCGTAGATAATATTCAATTGGTGATCAAGCAATCAAATAAATAAGCACAAGATTGAATAAATAAACCAATATAATAAAATAATAAAAATAATTCAAGCTTCAAACTACAGCGTTCATGTGACACCCAAAATTCTAGAACTAATGAACTATAAAATTAAAGGAAGAGAAGAGAAGAAAAACTAGTTAGAAGCCTCCACCAATCGTGGTGTGTGTTGCTCCACGTGAATTTTCCTTCAAAATATGTTACATATCTCTAAAATGGCGTCCTCCCCTCAAAAAATATGTTTAGTCTTGCTTTTATACGTGTTGGGTAGGTCTAGGGCCGAAATAACCTTGTCCAGGGCAAAGTTGGACAAAATTCCCGTCACTGGCGCCCAGCCCGGCGCCCTCCACGGCGCCCCATTATATTTAGCTACTGTTTTTGGTGCCACAGGTAGGGCTGGTGGCGCCCAAATTCGCACATTGCCCGGTTTCGTTCGTTTTGGCTCAAATCTTGCGCGTTTCCCCCCCAATTTCTCCCTAATCATTCCTACACATAAAAGACTTCAAATTAATATAAATCATAGGATTTAAACATCCCAAATTCACGAAACAAAAGTAAAATATGAGGCAATATACATAGAAATATATATGTTTTAAGCTAAACATGAACAACCCACACTTAAAATCTTGCTCGTCCTCGTGCAATGGGACAATCAAATAGACCCCAACTACGTACAAGTCTCAATTATAGAGGATCACCTTAACTATTAACCACACACCATACCCTTGACTACGATCAATACCAGCACAGAAGCATGAACACATAAAATTCACATTCTTCCCGTTTAAGCATACCCAAGTATAATATTTCAATTCAATCAATTCCAACAACCTAATTATCACCACCCAACCTCAAAAGCCGACTTTCAACCACTAAGTACCCTCAATTTATGTACTTATCTAACAAGAAAGTTTACAACATCACTAATCATTCATGAGATCATGTGCCTTTACAGACAAACAGAGAGTGAATATAAATTGGTCCATACATTCAAATATGCTTTTGAACATAGATTAAGGACATCACACAGTTGAATAAAATTCGCTCACTCTCACAAAATATTCATATGCATCCCGTGGTCGTACCATAAGCTTGCCCGTAGTGTATATCTCTACTAATTTAAGCTAGTCAAATCTAGGATCAATTATGACTTTTAAGGTTGTAATGTAGGCTAAGGGACGAGTAGGATATATTTAAAAATAGTGACTAACCCTCCTAGGCACTTTAATACACTACACTCACAATTCAAGCACATATTTTTCTTAACCAATTCACTTGCCACAAACCATATACAACATAGCCCTTTTTCAATTAAGCACTTCAGCAATCCCACTAGCACAATCAATAAGAATTGGAGGTGTTTTCTACATACTTTCACTTTCATTTTTTTTTCTTTTCTTTCAATTCTTATTTTCCTTTTTCTTTTTTTTTACACACTCCTTACATTAAGGTTCATTGGTTAGTGTCTTTTGATTTCAACTTTAGTGCACCAACAGATCCTTCCATGGTTCCACTCAAAAGATACTTCCCAAATTCTAACCTTACTTATCTTAGAGACTAAGTGCCTTAGGAGGTAAAGGTTCAATCAATATCAAATTAAGAACAAACTAGGGGTATGGCTTGTAATGTGGTTGCCAAAAAAAATGACTATAGGCTCAAAGGGGCTAGCAACGGAAAATTTTATTTTTATGTGACAAGCATATCCTTAATCAAGCAAGAAAATACCAACGTCATCCCCTAGATTAGCACAACTTACTATTTCAATTCGATTAACACACAGGGAAAGTTCTAGACTATACAGGATAGCACAGAAAATCACAAATCGCCACACACACGTCGCACATGACTCAATCAAGAGGGTTCTGTTCAACTTTCAAGTCAAGCAAGCACACATAATTGAGAAATTTAAGCAATATTGCACTATGTAGCATAAAAGTCAAACAACTGAGAGAGAGCATCACAAAATAGGCTATTTACGTTACTAAGGCTTCACAATTCAAACCAAATACACGGAAAAATAGAATGTATGTCCTAGCCTAATGTGCCAGCATCAACCATGTCAATGAGTATCTCGGAGCGACTCAGTTTCTCCTAAACTAATCATAAAAAAAAATAAAAATAAAGTACCCGGTTCGAGCTACACCCTTGGAAAAGAACCGACGCCCAAAGAAAAATCAAGGGATATTACCTAACTATCCTAAAAATAAAAAATCTTTTTGGTATTTTTAATCGGACTTTTATCCCTCAAGAAAATTATCCAAAAGCTCCATCGTCGGGAAAAGTCTGAACTTTTTCTAAATTGTTTTTACCTAGACTATGTCTACTACGAGTTTTAAAAGAAAAATTAATTTTTTTTTATACAATTACACTTCAGAAAGTAGTTTCCCCATCCCAAACTTATATTATGCATAGTCCTCGATGCATGATCATAGAGAAAGATATTAACACAAGGGTGAGAAATACTCCCTGAGACCCTGTCGGCTCTAGCTCGGACATGATCCTCAATATTAAAGGTCGGGACGATCCCACACTTAAGCTCAAACATGCTCCTAACTTCAACTTTGGGTACTCAGACTTCCTCTACTCTGCAAGATAAAAACAACACAAAACTTGACACTAAAAAAAAATAAAATTAATCAACAAATAAAAGATATACAGGTTGGGTTCCCTCCCAACAAGCGCCTTATTTATAGTCGTGGCATGACTTTATCACTTTCACCACTTTTTCTTCCACTTTGAAGATATGAATTGCGCCCCATATTTTGCATCAATTTTTCTATCACGTTCATGAGGCGGTGGTGTGAAAATAAAGGAACCAAGCAAATAATATCGCATCTTGCACTCCTTGGCCCTTAAGTGAGGAATGTCGTTTTGCCTCCTTTGTATGGCAAATTTTAGAATATAAACACTTTGTTCCTCATCCATTGACTCCTCCATATGCTCGACTGGATCAATTCCCATGTCACCAGCCAAACACAATGTTGAAAAATATTTAGAATGATGTCCAATATGCTCCAGCTCCAAAATTGCATTATTTTTGACATCCTCAATTTTGCACTTTGCCAACCTTGGCATCATTAATAATATTTTGGTCGAATAGTTGTAGTTCCTCTTTTCGCTCCTTAAGCTGGCCTGTATCCACGAAAATTGGTTGTAGGGCATCAGACGCCTCAACCTTTTTATTCAATTTATCATGCAGGTCATGGATATCTAAGACAAATTGGTCAATCTCTTGCCTGAACTCAGTTCTTTCTTCTATTAGTTGTTCTATCATATTTGAAAGACCATCACGTAGAAAGTCATGAGATTTTATTAGTTGAGCTTGTTCCTCTAGCCAAGATTGACTCACTATATCTGCTTCTTCTAAATTATCTTCTGGTGGGAACTCATTCTTTTCAGCCACTTCCTCCGCCTCGGCCTTCATTCTCATGATTGCTACACTAATTCTTTGTGCAGCCCTTCGAGTTTCATCTTGTTGCTCGACTACTTGCCTCATTATTTTCATAATATGAGTCATACTTTCCATATCCTCAACTTCCTTACTCCTATAAAACTCACAAATATTATTAGAAATATTATAATAAGAACTCAGAGAAGGATAATAAGAATTAGGACAACCATACCAATGGCCACCTTGACCACCACACATATTACAAAAATTCCACGCATCAAATTGAGATGCACAATTTTGCTACAAGTGTGGTCCTCAACAATATGGACAAGGATCACTAAAATAAGAATAATCAATATTTGACCAATTCTCATTCTAAGATGCCATGTCAACAAAGATAATAAAATATTAAACTAGGATTAAAAAAAAACTTGAATAGGCAAAAAGTAAAAATCTAATCTAGTAGAATAGTAAATTTCTAAGTCCCCGACAACGGCGCCAAAAAGTTGTTGCTCCCAAACGCACACACAATTATACGTGGTCTACAAGTAATATAGGATTGTAAGTCCAGATATCGTACCCACAGATACTTGTGATTAACTATCAACTAAATTAAACCAAACAATTAATCTAATCAAGCAAATCCTAAAATTTGAATATTTAACTAAAATTAATCTAGAGTAAAAAATTAATATATTAAAGAAAATAAGTTGGCGAATTATAGAGACGAATTCAATGTGAGTGAATATTCTAGAGCTATGGGTTAGCTAACAATCCCGTTGAGTTTTCTACCTAAATTGTCTAATTAATTTATCTAGTTTATTGATTGACGAGGTTAATATTGCTCGTAGCCTCCTCCCGAAGTACAACTCGCCTATTCATGCTAAACTAACGCCTATATTCCTATGAAATTAGAATTAACAAGAACACATATATAATCCCATATAATAACCAAGCAAGGCGATTAGGTATATTCCTATCCTAACCGCAAATCCGCTCCCCCGAAGAGTTAAGATCTTGCTCTACTCAATCTTATATGCAATCTAGAATTCCCTCTCCCGAGTTCAATCCTAGATTCATAGATTGTATTCAATTGGTGATCAAGCAATCAAATAAATAAGCGCAAGATTGAATAAATAAACCAATATAATAAAATAATAAAAATAATTCAAGCTTCAAACTACAGCGTTCATGTAGCACCCAAAACTCTAGAACTAATGAACTATAAAACTAAAGGAAGAGAAGAGAAGAAAAACTAGTTAGAAGCCTCCCCTAATAATGGTGTGTGTTGCTCCAAGTGAATTTTCCTTAAAAATAAGTTAGACATATCTAAAGTGGCGTCCTCCCCTCAAAATATATGTTTAGTCTTGCTTTTATACGTGTTGGGTAGGTCTAGGGCCGAAATAACCTTATCCTGGGCAAATTTGGACAAAATTCCCGTCACTGGCACCCAGCCCAGTGCCAGGCGCCCTCCATGGCACCCCATTATATTTAGCTACTATTTTTGGCGCAGGTGGCGCCCAAATTCGCACATTGCCCGGTTTCGTTCGTTTTGGCTCAAATCTTGCGCGTTTCGCCCCCAATTGCTCCCGAATCATACCTACACGTAAAAATACTTCAAATTAATATAAATAATAGCATTTAAACATCCCAAATTCATGAAACAAAAGTAAAATATGAGGCGATATACATAGAAATATATATGCTTTAAGCTAAACATCAACACCCCACACTTAAACTCTTGCTCGTCCTCGTGCAATGGGACAATCAAATAGACCCCACCTACGTACAAGTCTCAATTATAGAGGATCACCTTAACTATTAACCACACACCATACCCTTGACTACGATCATGTCACGACCCGAATTTTCCACCATCGGGAGTCGTGATGGCGCCTACTGTCGGAGCTAGTCAAGCCGAACATTTAGAAACACATCACTGATTTCGTTTAAACAATATAGTAACGGAAATATTAAAATAAAGCGGAAGACTTTAAAAATGTTAAATAACTGAAAAATTGAAATATGAAACTCCAAATTACACTTCTACCCAGTATCTGGTGTCACTACTCACAAACTACTATAGAATACTGAAATAAGGGTCTGAAAGAAATACATATAACCGTTTGTCCCGAACACATGGGACAACAGAATAAAGTAAGGATAGAGAAGGAGCCGGCCTGCGGACGCCTGCAAGCTACCTCGGTGCCTCGCGGATCTGAATGCTAACACCTGCACCACTGCTGCTACTGCGGTCCGAATCCTGTATCTGCGCAAAAGAGCGCAGAGTGTAGAATCAGCACAACCGACCCCATATGCTGGTAAGTGCCTGGCCTAACCCCGGCAAAGTAGTGATGAGGCTAGACAGGACCTATCATAATTAACCTATACAGATATACGTGAAATAACAGGAAAATACACGAATTTAAACAACTAGGGGGGGCATACTGTGGGGTACGACCGTTTAAATATAGAAATCATCGGGTAAGAAATGAAACCGTACAATAACAAATGATAAGGAAAACATAGAAAAACCCTACATACAAAATCAATATACTTGATCCATACTCCGTTGCGGCGCGCAACCCGACCCTCCGATTTCATATTGGTTAGTGCTGCGGCATGCAACCCGACCCTTCCGAATTTATATTTGTTAGTGCTGCAGCGTGCAACCCGACCCTTCCGATATTTATATTTTTTTAGTGCTGCGGCGTACAACCCGACCCTTCCGATATAATTCCTCACTCAACAGCATCAACAAAGGAGGCAAGGAAGTAATGAATAGTGGAAGAAATCCACGCAAGGGAATTAAACCCTCCAATTAGATCCCGTCAAGGGAGCAATATCAACAACTAAATTCAACAAAATATCACGGCAAGGAAATACCCAATAACTACACGTCCCGGCAAGGGAGAATACAATAAATACTTTAATCTCGGCAAGGGAATAAGCACAACACTCCCTCTCTTAATTACTTATTTCTCGAGTATCAATTTCTAGTCCGAACCAATGCTCCAAATGACAAACCAATCACAACCCTTTCTCAGCTATTCACGTTATATTAAGCTTATCAATTAATTAAGAAGGTGCATCATGAAATTCGAATCAATTACAATTAAGACTCACGGGCATGCTAGACTCAGGTGCATAGATAACCGTCACCATGCCTATACACCGACTTCACATAGCAAGTAACAATTAATATCCTAATCCTATTCCCTCAAGCCAAAGTTAGAACAAACACTTACCTCAAATGCTCCAAAAGTCCACTCAAGCCTCTAGAATAGCTTTACCCCTCGAATTCACCACAAAAC
>MU705862.1:126614-171137 GCA_026770625.1 Nicotiana glauca
GAATCAACTTGAATGCATAAAATGATTTTCCCAAAGTTTCTCAAAAATTTCCAAAATGCCCCCGGTCCCACGTGGTCAAAACCCGAGGTTCGAACCAAAACCCGGTTACCCATTCCCCCATGATTCCAATAATATGATTAATTTTGTAATCGGACCCCAAATTGAGGTCCAACTTCCCAATTTTTGAAAACCCTAATCCTTAACCAAACCCCCAATTCCCTTTTATGAAAATCCTTGATTGAAGTTGAAATCATGTTACAAGATGTTAAGGAGTGAAGAAAATAAGTTAGAAATCTCTTACCAATCGTTTTGGAGAAGAAAGGTTGTTTGGAAAATCGCCTCTTAGGTTTTGGGTTTTTGAAAAGTGAAAAATGACTAAAAATCCCGAACTTATATACTTTACTGGGGCTGGCGCGGACCGCACAGAAATGTCCCGCGGCCGCGTCGAGGAAAGGGAGAAATAAAATGATTCTCTGAACCTACCCAGCACGGACCGCACTGTTTTGGTGCGCGGCCGCGCTGGTTGAACTCCAACCATATGCCTCACTGAACCTGGACACGCGGACCGCACAGAAATGCACTGCGGCTGCATGGCTTCTAGCGCGGACCACACTGATTTGGTGCGCGGCCGCGCTGGTTGAACTTAAACCAATGACTCTTTGAACCTGACCATGCGGACCGCGCAGAAATGCACCGCGGCCGCGTGGGGCCTGCTATACTGCCACATCTGATATTTTAAGCCTAAGGCCTCCCGGGACCTACTCAAGACTCACCCGAGAGCTCGGGGCTCCAAACCAAACATACACATAACTCCAACAACATCCTACGGACTTACTCGCGCGATCAAATCGCCAAAATAACACCATTTACATAGAATCGAGCCTCAAAACTCATGATTTTCATTTCAAAGTTCTTTAACTTTCTAATTTGGAACTTATAGTCCGAAACACGTCAAACGACATCCGATTTCGACCAAATTTCACAGGAAGTGCTTAACACATATTTAAGACCTGTACTGGGTGTCGGAACCAAAATACGAGCCCGATACCTATATTTTCTAACTCATTTTCATTTCTATTTTCCTTAATAATTTCAGAAAATAATTTAACAGAAAAATTCTTTTACCGGGGTTCTGGACCTCGGATTTCGACTCCGGGCACATGCCCGAGTCCCATATTTGTCTACGGACCTCCCGGGACCATCACATCACGGGTTCGGGTCCGTTTACCCAAAAATATTGACCAAAGTCAACTATATCAATATTAATATCATAATTTTTTAATTTTTTCACAAAATTCACATATTTTAACCACCAGCAAGGTTTTCAAGACCTTGGAAGCGCAGAGAAAGGGAGAAAATACGGTGATGACCCCATTGGGTCGTTACAGATCAATACCAGCACACAAGCATGAACACACAAAATTCACATTCTTCCCGTTTGAGCATACCCAAGTATAATATTTCAATTCAATCAATTCCAACAACCTAATTGTCACCACCCAACCTCAAAAGCCGACTTGCAACCACTAAGTAACCTCAATTTATGCACTTACCCAACAAGAAAGTTTACAACATCACCAATCATTCATGAGATCATGTGCCTTTACCAACAAACAGAGAGTGAATATAAATTGGTCCACACATTCAAATATGCTTTTGAACATAGATTAAGGACATCACACAATTGAATAAAATTCGCTCACTCTTATTAAGAATTCATATGCATCCCGTGGTCGTACCATAAGCTTTCCCATAGTGTATATCTCTACTAATTTAAGCTAGCCAAATGTAGGATCAATTAGGACTTTTAAGGTTGTAATGTAGGCTAAGGGACGAGTAGGGTATATTTTAAAATAGTGACTAACCCTCCTAAGCACTTTAATACACTACACTCACAATTCAAACACATATTTTTCTTAACCAATTCACTTGCCACAAACCATATACAACATGACCCTTTTTCAATTAAGCACTTCTGTACTCCCACTAGCACAATCAATAAGAATTGGAGGTGTTTTCTACATACTTTCACTTTCATTTTTTTTTCTTTTCTTTCAATTGTTCTTTTCCTTTCTCTTTTTTTTACACACTCCTTACATTAAGGTTCATTGGCTAGTGTCTTTTGATTTCAACTTTAGTGCACCAACGGGCCCTTCCATGGTTCCACTCAAAAGATACTCCCAAAATTCTAACCTTACTTATCTTAGCGACTAAGTGCCTTAGGAGGTAAAGGTTCAATAAATATCAAATTAAGAACAAACTAGGGGTATGGCCTGTAATGTGGTTGCCAAAGAAAAGGACTATAGGCTCAAAGGGGCTAGCAACGGAAAATTTTATTTTTATGTGACAAGCATATCCATGATCAAGCAAGAAAATACCTACGTCATCTCCTAGATTAGCACAACCTACAATTTCTCTTCGATTAACACACAGGGCAAGTTCTAGACTACACAGGATATCACAGAAAATCACAAATCGTCACACACACATCGCACATGACTCAATCAAGAGGGTTCTGTTCAACTCTCAAGTCAAGCAAGCACACATAATTGAAAAATTTAAGCAATATTTCACTATGTAGCATACAAGTCAAACAACTGAGAGAGAGCATCACAAAATAGGCTATTTACTTTACTTAGGCTTCACAATTCAAACCAAATACACGGGAAAATAGAATGTATGTCCTAGCCTAATGTGCCAGCATCAACCATGTCAATGAGTATCTCGGAGCGACTCAGTTTCTCCTAAACTAATCATAAAAAAAATAAAAATAAAGTACCCGGTTCGAGCTACACCCTTGGAAAAGAACCAACGCCCAAAGAAAAACTAAGGGATACTACCTAAATATCCTAAAAAGAAAAAATCTTTTTTGTATTTTTAATCGGACTTTTATCCCTCAAGAAAATTGTCCAAAAGTTCCATCGTCGGGAAAAGTTTGAACTTTTTCTAAATTTTTTTTACCTAGACTATGTCTACTACGAGTTCTAAAAGAAAAATTAAATTTTTTTATACAATTAAACTTCATAAATTAGTTTCCCCACCCCAAACTTATATTATGCATAGTCCTCGATGCATGATCATAGAGAAAGATATTTACACAAGGGTAAGAAATACTCCCTGAGACCCTTTCGGCTCTAGCTCGGACATGATCCTCAATATTAAGGATCGGGACGACTCCACACTTAAACTCAAACATGCTCCTAACTTCAACTTTGGGTACTCAGACTTCCCCTACTCTTCAAAATAAAAACAACACAAAAACTTGACACTAAAGAAAAATAAAATTAATCAACAAATAAAAGATATACAGGTTGGGTTGCCTCCCAACAAGTGCCTTATTTATAGTCTTGGTATGACTTATCACTTTCACCACTTTTACTTCCACTTTGAACATATGAATTGCGCCACCAATTTTGCATAAATTTTTCTATCACGTTCAAGGGGCGGTGGTGTGAAAATAAAGGAACCAAGCAAATATAATCGCATCTTGCACTTCTTAGCCCTTATGTGAGAAATGTTGTTTTGCCTCCTTTGTATGGCAAATTTCAGAATATAAACACTTTGTTCCTCATCCATTGACTCCTCCATATGCTCGACTGGATCAATTCCCATGTCACCAACCAAACACAATGTTGAAAAATATTTAGAATGAGGTCCAATACGCTCCAACTCCAAAATTGCATTATTTTTGACATCCTCAATTTTGCACTCTTTGTCTACCTTGGCATCATTAATAATATTTTGGTCGAATAGTTACAGTTCCTCTTTCCTCTCCTCAAGCTAGCCATTATCCACGAAAATTGGTTGTAGGGAATCAGACGCCTCAACCTTTTTATTCAATTTATCGTGCATGTCATGGATATCTAAGACAAATTGGTCTATCTCTTGCCTGATCTCAGTTCTTCCTTCTATTAATTGTTCTATCATATTTGAAAGACCATCACGTAGAACGTCATGAGATTTTATTAGTTGAGCTTGTTCCTCTAGCCAAGATTGACTCACTATATCTGCTTCTTCTAAATTATCTTCTGGTAGGAACTCATTCTTTTCAGCCACTTCCTCTGCCTCGGCCTTCATTCTCATGATTGCTACACTAATTCTTTGTGCATCCCTTCGAGTTTCATCTTGTTGCTCGACTACTTGCCTCATCATGTCCATAATATGATCCATGCTTTCCATATCCTCCACTTCCTTGCTCCTATCAAACTCACAAATATCATTAGAAATATTATAATAAGAACTCTGAGAAGGATAATAAGAATTAGGACAACCATACCAATGGTCACCTTGACCACCACACGTTTTACAAAAATTTCACGCATCAAATTGAGATGCACAATTGTGCCAAAAGTGTGGTCCTCCACAATATGGACAAGGATCACTATTATAAGAATAACCAATATTTGACCAATTCTCATTTCAAGATGCCATGTCAACAAAGATAATAAAATATTAAACTAGGACTAAAAAAAAATTTGAATTGGCAAAAAGTAAAAATCTAATCTAGTAGAATAGTAAATTTCTAAGTCCCCGACAACTGCGCCAAAAAGTTTTTGCTCCCAAACGCACACACAAGTATACGTGGTCGATAAGTAATATAGGATTGTAAGTCTAGATATCGTACTCATAGAGACTTGTGATTAACTATCAACTAAATTAAACCAAATAATTAATCTAATCAAGCAAATCCTAAAATATGAATATTTAACTAAAATTAATCTAGAGTAAAAAATTACTATATTAAAGAAAATAAGTTGGCGAATTATAGAGATGAATTCAATATGAGTGAATATTCTAGATCTATGGGTTAGCTAACAATCCCGTTGAGTTTTCTACCTAAATTGTCTAATGAATTTATCTAGTTTATTAATTGACGGGGTTAATATTGCTCGTAGCCTTTTTCCGAAGTACAACTCGCCTATTCAAGCTAAACTAACGCCTATATTCCTATGAAGTTATAATTAACAAGAACACATCTATGATTCCCGTATAATAACCAATCAAGGCGATTAGGTATATTCCTATCCTAACCGCAAATCCGCTCCCCCTAAGAGTTAAGATCTTGCTCTACTCAATCTTATATGTAATCTAGAATTCCCTCTCCCGAGTTCAATCCTAGATTCGTAGATAGTATTCAATTGGTGATCAAGCAATCAAATAAATAAGCACAAGATTAAATAAATAAACCAATATAATAAAATAATAAAAACAATTCAAGCTTCAAACTACAGCGTTCATGTGGCACCCAAAATTCTAGAACTAATGAACTATAAAATTAAAGGAAGAGAAGAGAAGAAAAACTAGTTAGAAGCCTCCTCCAATCGTGTTGTGTGTTGCTCCACGTGAATTTTCCTTCAAAATATGTTAGATATCTCTAAAGTGGCGTCCTCCCCTCAAAAAATATGTTTAGTATTGCTTTTATACGTGTTGGGTAGGTCTAGGGCCGAAATAACCTTGTCCCGGGCAAAGTTGGACAAAATTCCCGTCATTGGCGCCCAGCCCGGCGCCCTCCACGGCGCCCCATTATATTTAGCTATTGTTTTTGGTGCCACAGGTAGGGCTGGTGGCGCCCAAATTCGCACATTGCTCGGTTTCGTTCGTTTTGGCTCAAATCTTGCGCGTTTCACCCCCAATTGCTCCCGAATTATTCCTACACATAAAAACACTTCAAATTAATATAAATAATAGCATTTAACTTCCCAAATTCACGAAACAAAAGTAAAATATGAGGCAATATACATAGAAATATATATGCTTTAAGTTAAACATCAGATATCCCCTGCATGCATAGTTGTTCTTGTTATGTGCAGGCTACGCGCGATCCTCCTTCCCTAAAGTTAAACTCCCTTGTTCTCTGTTAACCGCTAGCCTATACATGGCTTCTTAGTTAAGGCATCCTTTGGTATTTTCTCTTATTTCAACTGAGCTTCTTGAGCCCAAAATTAACCCCTGTCACATATAGTATTGAAAGTACAAGAGGAGGGGTGAATTAACTCCCATTTTTTCTTTTAGAAAGCTAGTCGACTAGTTTGTCAATTAGCTAACTAAAAGTTTGAGCGAAGGTAAATAATAATAAGTGCAGAATGCAAAATGCAGAAAGTAAATGACACTAATATTTTAAACTAGTTCGAATTCAATATGAATCCTAGCCCAATCCCCCTGGGTTGCAAGAGGGTTTTGTATTTAAAGCTACTTGCAATTCTTCTTACACGTATGTTGATGACTAGACTCCCACCAACATCTTCACAGATAATAAACTCTCAGTGTTTTGATATAATGCCTCACCAATATTTCCTCTCTCTCTCTCTTTTCTTCTCTCTACTAGTTACACAGTAAATTAATTACAGATTCCAATGCTTGCTTAGAGTAGAACAAAGTATTTGAAGTTGGCCAGATGAAAGTATGCCCTATTTCCACTAGGTCTTGGACTATATATACACCTTGCGAGATGATCTATTAAGAGTCTTAATTGGAACATATCTTGAGAGATAGACAACCTAAAGGAATTGATCCTTGGAATGAATCTTGATTGATTATTTCCAAGACTAAGGGTGGAGCTTCCTGATATCTAAAACTTGAAACTCGATATGATTGGCTTTATTCCCTTAAATGACGTGAATGATTGGTTGTTCATATCTCACACAATTCGTACTTTATAAGATTTTTCTTTGGTAGCTATGATTGATAATCAAGGCCAGATTTACCGTTTGGATTGGGTATGCTGAGTTATCCTTCCTTCTATAGAAATCCTCCAGATCTCAAGTTGAATTAATTTTCCTTTATTGACCCCTATTCTTTACACTTTTCATTTCTTAGAGAAAATATTCTTCTCCTTCCTTTCCCCCTTGATTTTGGGTACCCAAAACAAAAGTAAGTTCCTTTTCATCATTGAAATTGAGATATAACAATCTTCCCTTTTTTATGATGACAAAAATAACTTAATTATTTCTTCTTCCATGTCCATTCGAGTAGTCAACTCTAGTTGAGTAGTCGACTCCATTATGGTAGGACAACTCCCTTGCTAGTAGTCGACTACCCCTTAACTTGTTATCTCCCCTGCAAAGGTACTCCCTATGGATTGTAGTCGACTAGATTGTTCTTGAGACAACTCGATGTAACAACCCGACCAGTCATTTCAAGAGTTGTAGCTTTGTTCTCCTATTTTATGCTCATTTTCTGCTCTACAACTGTTATATGACTTACCGGGTTAGTTAGTTCGGGTCCGAAGAGATTTCAGAGTGAATTGAGACACTTAGCCTCATAATTAAAATCTTAAGTTAGAAAAGTTGGCCGAATGTTGACTTATCTATAAACGACCTCAGATTTGCATTCTGATGGTTTTGTTAGCTGCGTTATGTGATTTTAGACTTAGAAGAGTGTCCGAATGTTCGTAGTAGAATTAGGATTGAAATGGCGAAAGTTGGAATTTTGAAAAGTATGATTGGGAGTGGACATTGATATAGGGGTCGGATTGGATTTTAGAAGTTGGAGTAGGTTCTTACTATCATATGTGACTTATGCACAAAATTTTAGGTCAATCGGACGTGATTCGATAAGTTTTGGCGTCGTTTGTGAAATTTGGAAATTTTAAAGTTCATAGGCTTGGATTGGGGTGCAATTCGTATTTTTGATATTGTTCGAGGTGATTTGAAGCCTCGGCTAAGTTTTATCGTATTTTAGGACTTGTTGGTATATTTGGTGGAGGTTCTGGGGGCCTCGGGTTGATTTTGGGTGGTTAATAGACTTGGAAGTTAAGTTGAGAAGTTGCTAAAGTTTGAAGGTTGCTGGTGTAATCGCACTTGCGAATGGGGAACCGTAGGTGCGGGTTTGCTGATGTGGAAGAGGGCAGCGTAGATGCAGAGTTTCAGGTGAGGCAGAAGATGGTCATAGGTGTGATGGTTTTCCCCCACTTGCGTGATCCCAGATGCGGCAGAAAGAACGCAGAAGCAGATTGGCCTGTGTAGCTGGGCTCCGCAGAAGCGGAGATTTGTCTCAGAGAAATGAGTCCGCAAGAGAAGAATATTGGGCGCAGGTGCAGAGTTAGCCGCATAAGCGGGCTCTAAGGCACACCTGCATGACCATACAAACGACTAAGTTGATGCAGGTGCGGAAAGCCTGGGCAAAACCTATATAAGCAAGGGTTCCGAGATTTTCACCATTTCTAACGTTTTGAGCTCGGATTTTTGAAGATTTTGAGAGAATTTTCAAAGGACTCTTGATGTAAGTTCCTTGTATTCATTTTCTTCAATAATTATGTTTCTACACTGATTTTCCACCTAGTTGGTATGTTTTTGAGGTGTAATTTGGGGGTTTGACGTTAGGAATTTGAAGGGTTGATTTTGGGGGTTTGAGTGGTGATTTGATGTCAGATTTTGATAAATTTGGTATGGTTAGACTCATGCTCGAATGTGCTTTCAGGTTTTGTGACTTTTGTTAGATTTTGAGACATGGGCCCGGGAGCCGAGTGTGAGCCGATTTCGGATTTTTGGGTTATAACTTCGTAATTCTTGTAGAATTGATTCCTTTAGGCCATATTGATCGTATTGTACTGCTTGTGATTAGATTTGGGAAGTTTGGAGGCCGGTTTGAGAGGTAAAGGCACGTTGGAGTAGAGTTTTTGCTCGGGTTGAGGTAAAAACACTTTTAAACTTGGTTTTGAGCGTTCGAAACCCCGAATTACATGTTATGTGATTGGTATTGAGGTGACGCACATTCCAAGTGACAGGCGATTCCATGGCATTGTAAAGTGGTACTACCTTGTTTATCTCTGTATTTTTACCATGTGATAAAATAATTGAGCTGTCAATCATGTTAGAGATCACTTTTAGCATATATGCTAGTACTGTTGGGACCTATAGTGGTCTTTTCTTGTAATTGATACATCATATCATCATTTTCGGGCTAGTTTCATGACATTGTGAGCTCGTGAGAGAGACTAGAGAGATTGATGACTGAGTGAGGCCGAGAGCCTAATTATGAGTGACATTTATGGGATCGGGCTGCACGCTGCAACAGTTATACTGATTTCTGATAGCACTTGGGCTGAAGGAGCCCTACAGAATCTGCACACCCCCCCAGTGAGCGTGGTTTATAAGGGTGGAGCATTATATACTTGGTGATAGATCTTCACCACGGGCTGGATTGGCCCTACTCGGTACTTGGTGGCTGATGGTCAGTGATGTATATATTCCGGAATGGATCTTCCCTTAACCGTGTAGGCCATATACAGTACCAAGTGATTTAGCATTTGAGAGTGTGAACACATGAGGCTGTCAGCATGGTGCATCACATACATCATGGGCACTAGCATGTAGAAGTAGAGGAGTTATATTCTTCATATCATTTGGATTTGATCTACTTTACTGTTATGAGTTATCTATTGAATTTGAAAGCATGCCTACTTTCTATACTGTTATTTCTATATTGAATTGTGTTGGTTGCGTTCGTCACTACCTTTTAGTCCAAAGGTTGGATTTATTACTTATTTGAGTTGGTTGTACTCACGCTACACCCTACACCTCGTGTGCAGATCCAGATGCTTCCGATCACGACGGCTGCTGATTGAGGAGACTATCAAGGTAGCTGCATAGTGTTCGCATGCCTTGACTCTTCTTCATTATCTTTTTCTGTGTTTTAATTCTTATTCCTTAGAAATTATAGTAGATTGTATTCCGGTATAGATGCTCATGTACTCGGTGACACCCCGATTTTGGGATAGATTGTATCACGTTGCGGATTCATATTCTATTTCAAAAAGTTTTTTCTTAAATATTAATTTCTTTTGTCTATATTTTCAAAGTTTTTACTGTGTTGAGATGGTTAAGTAGTGTCTTGCCTAGTTCCACGATACGCGCCTTCACGACAGTTGGTTTTGGGTCGTGACAAGTTGGTATCAGAGCCTAGGTTACACAGGTCTCACGAGTCATGAGCAAGTTTAGTAGAGTCTTATAGATCAGTACATAGACGTCTGTACTTATTTTTGGGAGATTGCCGAACCCTTAAGAAACTTCACATTCTTGAATTCTTGTCATACAAATCTGTTGATTCTGGTAACTAAACTTCTATTATTCTATTCTCTCAAGTAGTGAGGACTCGTACTACTGGGCTGGATGGACATCCATCAGTACCACCACCTAGGGACGCAAATGCTGAGGTCGCGGTAGAGGCCATGGTAGGGGCAGAGGCGCAACTCGTACACCTGCAGACCTACTAGCCACTCCATCTCAGGAGTAACTACCAGATATAGTTAAGCTAGTAGGGCCAACTCAGGCACCAGCTATGCCCATCGTGATTCCAGGCTTTCAGAAGGCCTTAGCTTAGATTCTTACCGTGTGCACCAGTCTTTAGTAGGCGATCTCTGTTCCGGCCATAATAGCCACTTCTAAGGCCGAGGGAGGTACTCAGACTCCCACCGCCAGCACACAAGAAAAGGTGATGTAGGGACTCCAGACACCGGGGCCACTGCCAGCCCAGTTGGTTGTAGTTGCTCAGGCCCATGAAGTTCCTTCTATGACCGATGAGGAGTAGCGGAGACTAGAGAAATTTGGGAGACTCTGGCCTCTATATTTCAGTGGTACATAGGCAGAGGATGGCCATGGTTTCTTGGATAAGTGTCAGAGGATTATTAGTATAGCTGTTATTCTAGAGACCAGTGGGGTCTTGTTCACTACTTTTCAGTTTTCTAGGGCTGCTTTCAGATGGTGGGAGTCTTATGAGAGGTACAGGCCAGTTGGTGCAGCACCACTTACTTGGCAGGAGTTCTTCGTTCTCTTCTTGGAGATGTTTGTGCCGCAGTCTCGCAGAGAGGATCTGCACAGATAGTTTGAGCAGTCATGTAAGGATGATATGTTTGTGACGTAGTACGAGATGAGGTTTTCTGAGTTATCCCATCATGTAGTTTGGATGGTTCCCATAGATAGGGAAAGGATCAGGAGGTTTATTGATGGCGTCACATATCAACTACGATTGCTTATGACTAGGGAGAGGGTATCTGGTGCTACTTTTGATGAGGTTGTCGATATTACTTAACAGATAGAGATGATCCGCAACCAGGAGAGGGTTGAGAGGGAGGACAAGAGACCTCGTGGTTCAGGTGGTTTTAGTGCTGTTCCTTCTAAAGGTCAGTTCTACCACGACGAGGGTCGTCCTTACAGGAACACTTATACGGCTCATCTAGTTCATCCTGGTGCTTCATCAGGCCATGGCTCACACAGTTCTTGGTAGGGTCACTCATCTCTCAGTGCCCTTCAAACATAGAGTTTGTCTCATGCACCATCAGCTCAGGATTCATCTATGTGGGGTCCTTCTAGCAGTTATCCCAGTGCTCGAGGCTTCCTTCAGTCCCGACCACCATTTACAGGGAGATATTGCTTTGAGTGTGGAGATTTGGGTCATATCAAGAGGCATTGTCCCCGCCTTTTGGGAGGTTCAACTCAACAGAGAAGTCAGCCTACGACTTCAGCACCCGTCACTTTACTACCCACCCACCTAGCTCTTGGTGGGGCTCAGTCAGCTTTGGGTCGCCTTAGAGAGGGAGGTCGACTAGGTAGCATCCAGGCCTGATTCTATGCACTCCCTGCAAGACTAGATACTATAGTGATCACATGTAAATACTCAGTATGTCACCAAGATTCTTCTGTATTATTTGATCCTGGTTCCACCTATTCATATGTATTATCATGTTTTTCTCATTATTTGGATATGCCCCATGAGTTTTTAGCATCATCTGTTCATGTATCTATGCATGTGGGCTATACTATTACTGTAGATCATATATACCGATAATGTGTAGCGACTATTGGGGGATTGGAGACTAGAGTTAATCTCTTGCTGCATAGTATGGTCAATTTCGACGTGATCTTGGATATGGATTGGTTTTTTCCATGTCATGCTATTTTGGATTATCAAGCTAAGACTGTGGTATGGCGATGCCGGGTTTGCCACGGATTGAGTGGCAAGGTTCTCTAGACTATGTTTCCAGTAGAGTGATTTCATATTTGAAGGCCTAACAGATGGTTGGGAATGGTTGTTTATCTTATTTGGCCTTTGTGAGGGACGTTGGTACTGATACCCCTACTATTGATACTGTTCCAGTGGTGCGAGATTTTTTGGATATGTTTCCCGCAGACCTGCCGGGCATGCCTCCCGACAGGGACCTTGACTTTGGTATTGACTTGGTGTCGGGCACTCAGCCTATTTCTATTCCTCCGTACCGTATGGCACTGGTTGAGTTGAAGGAGCAGCTTCAGGAACTCCTTGATAGGGGGTTTATTAGGCCTGCTGTGTCGCCTTGGGATGGACCAGTTCTGTTTGTAAAAAATAAGGATGGCACTATGATAAAGTGTATTGATTATAGGCAATTGAACAAAGTCACAATGAAGAACAAGTATCTTTTGCCGCGTATTGATGATCTATTTGACTAGCTTCATGTTCGGACAAGTTTTATGACATTGTGAGCCTGTGAGAGAGACTAGAGAGATTGATGGCTCAGTGAGGCAAAGAGCTTGATAATGAGTGATATTTATGGGATCGGGATGCACGCCGCAGCAATTATACTGATTTATGATAGCCCTTGGGCCGAAGGAGCCCCTCCGGAGTCTGCAAACACTCCTAGTGAGCGCGGTTGATATTATTGAGATGGATCTTCCCTGGACATGGATCTTGTCCACAAAATTATATACTTGGAGATAGATCTTCTACACTGGCTAGATTGGCCCTACTCGGTACAAGTTGACTGATGGTCAGTGATGTATATATTCCGGAATAGATCTTCCCTGGACTGTATGAGCCATATACTGTACCGAGTGATTGAAAATTTGAGAGTGTGAGCACATGAGGCTATCATCATGGTGCATCACATACACCATGTGCATTGGCATGTAGAAGTAGAGGTATTATATTCTTCATATCATTTAGATTTGATCTATTTTAACTTTTTGAGTTATCTATTGAATTTGAAAGCATACCTACGTTTCTGTAGTGTTATTTCTAATTGAACTATGCCGGTTGAGTTCGTCACTACCTTTCAGTCCAAAGGTTGGATTTGTTACTTATTGAGTTGGTTGTACTCACGCTATACCCTATACCTCGTGTGCATATCCAGATGTTTCCGGTCACGATGGCTGCTGATTGAGGAGTCAGGATCTCGGAGACTATCGAAGTAGCTGCATGGCATTCGCAGGCCTTGATTCTCATTCATTATCTTTATTTGTATTTTAATTCTTATTCCTTAGACATTGTAGTAGATTGTATTCCGGTATAGATGCTCATGCACTTGGTGACACCTCAGTTTTGGGTTAGATTGTATCGCGTTGCGAATTTATTTCTATTTCAAAAAGGTTTTTCTTAAATTGCTTTCGTCAATATTTTAAAAGCATTTACTATGTCAAGATGGTTGAGTAGTGGCTTTCCTAGTTCCACAATAGGCGCCATCACAATGGTTGGTTGGTCATGACACTCAATTTGTTTGTTTAACCTTTCTTCCCCCTTGGTATCAATCAAAAAGTAGGGATAATAGTTAATTATATTTAAAAAAAATAAGTTATCCTAGTGATTACAACCAAATGGCCGGGTTACCAGTCCAAAATGAACATCCAAAACAACAACAAAATAAATGTTTATAATTGTCTAAAACATCCAAAATCCAGATTAATGGGGCAGAAAATAGGTGAGAATACTACAAACAGCTTCCTTAGGACGGTCAAAGCTGGCGTTCATAATGACTATGATCCCATCAATGCGATTATGGCCTTCCTTGAAATCTTTCATTGTATTTTCTGCTGTCTTCTGTATTTTCACCTGTATCTTTGATACATCCGAGCCTGTTTCCTTTGAGATGTCATGGATATCTATAACTATTGTTTGAGTAGAAAGAAGTAGGCGATGATAGTCACTTTCTTGCTAATTGCAACCAATTTCTCAACCACGTCAGAATAATGCACTGTAGTATGGGGAGCACTAAATTTAACCTTAGAGCTAGAAGGGATAACTTTGGCTTCACCATCCTATTTCTTCACCCAAGAGCCATCCATGACAACATAACCCATACTGACAAAGGCTTGTGTATTATAGATTTTGGAAATAGTGACACAACGATAGTTTGAGAGAGAAATGTTGTAAGATTCAAGAAGACGAGTGATTATCATGCCATATAGTAGAATAAAGGGGTCATCAGAACTCTCAATCATGAAATCGATTACCCATGAGGATAGTTTCACTTTGTGCTTAGTAAGAAGACAATAGACCAAAAAGGAGTCTCTTTGAGACAAAGTGGAGAAAGATCATGTTCTGGGAAGTATATGTCACGACCCGAATTTTCCACCCTCGGGAGTCGTGATGGCACCTACTCATAGAATCTAGGCAAGACAAATTTAACTACCTTTCATTCACAACATGATCCCTTTTTAACAATTTATGGCAACAATATAAAAATAACAAAATTAAATAGTAGCGGAAGTCTTAATTATAGAAACTGAATCCAAAATGCGAAATAGTCAATATAAGCCTCTACCCAAGACTGGTATCACAATACTCACGAACAACTAAGAAATACTAAATACAAATGTCTAAAAGAACATTTAAGCTGTTTGTCTCGAATACAAGGATGAAACAGACTAAAAAGAGAGAATAAGGGAGACATCGGGCCTGCGGATGCTTGCAAGGCTACCTCGGGTCTTGCTGGAGTGAAGGCCTGCTCCCGTACTAATGCTGCTGCTGCTGCTACTCGAAACCTGGACCTTTGTAAATAGCACAGAGTGTAGCATCAGCACAACCGACCCCATGTGCTGGTAAGTGTCTAGCCTAACCCCGGAGAAGTAGTGACGGGGCTAGACTGGACTACCACATAAACTTGTACAATTTTATATATATATATGTGTGTGTGTGTGTGTGTGTGTGTATACAGCGGAATCGAAAATACAAGACAAGTAAACAATATGGGAAGGGGGAGCATGCTGTGGGAAGATAACAATATTGGTAGTAAATCCAGAATAATAATCTAAGGGTAGCTTGGAATTTACCGTGGACAAGAAACTAATACCCAAAATGAACACACTTGTATCAATAATTGTTGTGGCACGCAACCTGGTCCCAATATATTTCAACACTGTTGCGGCGTGTAACCCGATCCATAAATATCATTGTTGCGGCGTGCAACCCGATCCATATCATTTAACATTATTGTGGCACGCAACCTGATCCATAAATATCATTGTTGCTGTGTGCAACCCGATCCATATAATTTAACATTGTTGCGGCGCGCAACCCGATCCATAAATATCATTTAATGCACGCCATCAACCTTTGTTCTTTAACACTCTTCCTCACCCAATCAACAATCACAAACAAGGGCAAGGGAAATAATAAAACAAGAATGGAAGTCCCGGCAAGGATACACAATCAAACAAATAAAAACCCGGCAAGGATACAACATCAATGACCAACAACGTCCCGACAATGGAATAAATCATTTACTCTTCTCTTTCTTTCGCTTTCATCTCATATTTTATCATCACTTGAGCCAAGCTCCAAAGAGTTACTTATCTCATATACCTTCACAATTTATATTTCAAAATTGAGCCAATGCTCCACGAAGTTCCAAGATCACAATTTCTTTCACAAGATCTTTACAACATATAGAAGCCATCAATTAAGCATAGAAGGCATAACAACAACCAAACTATCCGCAAATAAGGACTCGCGATCATGCTAGACACAAATGTATAGATACTCGTCACCATGCCTATACATCGTATCGATATTAGCAAGTTACAAATAAGACTCAACTCCTATTCCCACAAGCTAGGGTTAAACCAAATAGTTACCTCGATGCCTT
This sequence comes from Nicotiana glauca, assembly GCA_026770625.1. Lineage (NCBI taxonomy): Eukaryota > Viridiplantae > Streptophyta > Magnoliopsida > Solanales > Solanaceae > Nicotiana > Nicotiana glauca. The sequence continues at coordinate 142,447 of MU705862.1, forward strand.
GAATTCCACTCAAACCTCAACTATCGCTTTATCCCGTGATTCCACCTCCAATCTGCTCGAATCTAGTCACAAATTACTCAATTACTTTAATAAACGCTAAATGAATCAATTTGAAAGCATAAAAATGAATTTCCCAAGTTTTTCCCAAAAATTCCAAAATCGCCCCCGGGCCCACATGGTCAAAACCCGAGGTTCAAACAAACCCAGTTACCCATTCCTACACGAACTCAAATATGTAATTTATTTTGAAATTGGACCTCAAATTGAGGTCCAAATTTCAATTCTTAGAAAACCTAGGTTCTACCCAAAACCCCCAATTTCACCCATGAAAATCATTGATTTTAAGTGGAAAACATGTTAAATGATGTTAATGATTGAAAGAATTGAGTAAAAAATCGACTTACAAATGATTTGGAATGGAACTTGTTCTTGAAAAATCGCCCAAGGAGTTGTATTTTGAAAGTAGGGTAAAAATGACTTAAAATTCGACTAAGTATGAAATTGCTGGGCTGCATATATAGGAATTGCGAATTGAAAGTTGGAATTGCGAACAATAGTTCGCAATTGCAAACTCAGGCCCAGATGAAAGGTTTCGCATTTGCGACACTTTCATCGCCTTTCCGAGGACCAACACTTTGCATTTGCGAGCCCACTGTCGCATTTGCGAACACAGAAGAAAAAGGAGACCTTCGCATTTGCGAAGGAAACTCTCGCATTTGAAATTATTGTCAGGCCTGGGCTGGTTTCGCATTTGCGAACCAGCCTTCGCATTTGCGAACCAGGCTTCGCAAATACGAAGCCTGCATGCCTGTTCATACCAGATTTTTCCTAAGTTTAAAATGCACTCTGACGCCTATCCAAAACTCACCCGAGCTCTCGGGGCTCCAAACCAAATATGCACACAATCTCAAAAACATCCTACGGAATTATCCATGCGATCAAATCGCCAAAATAACATCATATACATCGAATTAAACCTCAAAATTCATAATTTCTTCCAAGTTTTCATAAAACATCAAATTTCCATTTTAAGCCCAAAACGCGTCAAACGACGTCCGTTTTCAACCAAATTTTGCAGAAAGCGCTTAAATAACATATAAGACCTGTACCGGGTGTCGTAACCAAAATATGCGCCCGATGCCAATACATTCTAATCAAATTCCATTTCAAATTCCCTTAAATATTTTCAGCAAACAATTTCACATAAAAATTCATTTCTCGGGCTCTGGACCTCAGAATTCGATTCCGGGCAAATGCTCGAGTCCTATTTTTTTTCTATGGACCCTTCGGGACTGCCAAATCACGGGTCAGGGTCCGTTTACCCAAAATGTTGATCGATGTCAAATTTATTCATATTAATATCAAAATTTAGTATTTTTCACACATAATTCATATTTAAGCTTTCTGGCTACACACCCGGACTGCGCACGCAAATCGACGCAACCCTAAATGAGGTTTTCAAGGCCTCAGAAGTACAGAAAGAGTAAGGAAACAAGTGATGACCCTTTGGGTCGTCACATTCTCCACCTCTAAAACAACCATTCTTCCTCAAATGGACAAAAGAAAGAAGTACCTAAGTCGGGGTAAAGATGAGGATAACGAATTTGCATATCAAACTCGGATTCCCAGGTCGATGCCTTAGGGGGATTACCTCTCCACTGAACACGAACATAAGGAAAAATCTTAGATCTCAACTGACGAACCTGCCGGTCTAGAATAGCTATCGGCTCCTCCTTAAAAGGCAAGTCCTGGTCCAACTGGACAGTGCTAAAATCTAACTCGTGGGCTGGATTGCCGTGATACCTCCGAATCATGGATACATGAAAAACTGGATGCACGATTGATAAGCTAGGCGGCAATGCAAGTCTATAAGCCACATCTCCCACTCTATCAAGGACCTCAAATGGCCAAATGAACCTAGGGCTAAGCTTACTCTTCTTTCCAAACCTCATCACGCCCTTCATAGGCGATACTCAGAGCAATACCCGTTCACCAACCATGAAAGCTACATCTCGAACCTTACGATGTGCATAGCTCTTTTGCCTAGACTGAGTTGAACGAAGCCTATCATGAATGATCTTGACCCCTTCCAAGGCCTCCTGAACCAAATTTGTACCTATCAATCGAGTCTCTCCCAGCTCGAACCATCCAATCGGAGACCGATACCACCTACCATATAAAGCCTCATAAGGAGCCATCTGGATGCTTGACTGGTAGCTGTTGGTGTAGGAAAACTCCGCTAAAGGTAAGAACTGATCCCACGAACCTCCAAAGTCAATAACACAAGCCCAGAGCATATCCTCCATAATCTGAATAGTCCGCTCGGACTAACCGTCTGTCTGGGGATGAAATGTTGTGCTCAACTCGATATGTGTGCCTATCTCTCGCTGAACTGCTCTCTAGAAGCGCAAGGTAAACTGAGAACCCCGGTCTGAAATGATAGATTCCAGCACACCATGAAGGCAAACAATCTCCCGGATGTAAATCTCAGCCAATCTCTCAGATGAATAGGAGACTGCCACAGGAATGAAATGCGCTGACTTGGTCAGCCTATCCACAATGACCCAAACTGCATCAAACTTCTTCCGAGTCAACGGAAGTCCGATAACGAAGTCCATAGTGATCCCCTCCCACTTACACTCGGGAAGCTCAATCCTCTGAAATAAGCCACCAAGCCTCTGATGCCACATATGCAACAATATCTTTCTTCATTCTATGCCACCAACAATGCTGCGACAAGTCCTGATACATCTTCGCAGAGCCCAAATGAATAGAGTACCAGGAACTATGGGCTTCTTCTAAAATCAACTCTCGAAGTCCATCCACATTGGACACACAAACTCACCCCTGCAATCTCAAAACTCCATCCACATCTAAGGTAACATGCCTGGCGCCTCCGCGCTTCACCGTGTCTATAAGGACATATTAATGGGGATCATCAAACTGCCGATCACGGATACGCTCCAATAATGAAGAACGAGCGACCGTGCAAGCCAACATATGACTGGGCTCCGAAACATCCAGTCTCACGAACTGATTGGCTAAGGCCTGAACATCCAAGGCAAGCGGCCTCTAACTGACTGGAATATAAGCAAGACTGCCCATACTGGCTGACTTCCTACTCAAAGCATCGGCCACCACATTGGCGTTCCCCGGATGATATAAAATGGTGACATCATAATCCTTCAACAATTCCAACCACCTCCTCTGCCTCAAATTCAACTCCTTTTGCTTGAACAAGTACTGAAGACTCTTGTAGTCAGTGAACACCTTACATGGCATGCCATACAAATAGTGCTTCCAAATCTTCAAGGCGTGAACAATATCTGCCAACTCTAAATCATGCAATGTATAGTTCTTCTCATGAATCTTTAACTGCCTCGAAGCATAGGCAATAAACTTTCCATCCTACATCAACAATGCACCAAGCCCAATACGGGAAGCATAACAATAAATGCTATAAGGCCCAGTTCATGTGGGCAAAACCAACACCGGTGCCGTAGTCAGAGCTGTCTTGATCTTATGAAAGCTCGCCTCACACTCATCCGACCATCTAAACTGGGCACCCTTCTAGGTCAACCTGGTTATCGGGGCTGCAATAGACGAAAACCCCTCCACAAACCGACGGTAGTAGCCTACCAATCCTAAGAAATTCCGAATCGTTATAGCTGATGCTGGTCTAGGCCAGTTCTTGACTGCCTCAATCTTCTTCGGTACCACCTAAATACCCTCTACTGATACAACGTGACCCAGAAATGCTACTGAACTCAGCCAGAACTTGCACTTGGAGAACTTGGCATGTAACTGACTATCCCTTAGAGTCTGAGAACCACTCTAAGGTATTGCTCGTGCTCTTTCTGGCTGTGGGAATATATCAATATATCATCAATGAAGACTATCACGAATGAATCCAAATAAGGCCTAAACACTTGGTTCATCAAGTCCATAAAAGTTGCTGGGGCATTTGTCAACCCGAATGACATGACCAAGAACTCATAATGCCCGTACCGAGTGCGAAAACATGTCTTAGGGACATCGGATTCCCTAATCCTCAACTGATGGTAGCCAGATCACAAGTCAATCTTGTAGAATACCCTGGCACCCTGAAGCTGGTCAAATAATCATGAATCCTCAGCAATGGATACTTATTCTTAATCGTTACCTTGTTCAATTACCGGTAATCTATGCACATCCTCATCGATCCGTCCTTCTTCTTGACAAATAACACCGGCACACCCCAAGGTAAAACACTATGTCTAATAAAACCCTTCTCTAGCAAATCCTACAACTGGTCCTTTAACATCTGCAACTCCGGCGGGACCATACGATACGACGGGAAAGAAATGGGCTGGGTGCCCGGAGCCAAATCAATACAGAAATCAATGTCCCTGTTGGGTGGCGTACCCGGCAAATCTGAAGGGAAAACATCTGGAAACTCCCGGACAATAGGCACATAATCTATAATAGAGACCTCAGCACTGGAATCACGAACATAGGCCAAATAGGCTAGACACCCCTTCTCGACCATATGTCGAGCCTTCACGTACGAAATGATATTGCGGGTAGAATAACCCTGAGTGTCTCTCCACTTTAAACGAGGCATATCTGGCAACGCTAAGGTCACAGTCATGGCATGGCAGTCCAAGATAGCGTGATAAGGTGATAACTAGTCCATACCTAAAATGATATCAAAGTCAACCATATTTAAGAGCAACAAGTCTACACGGGTCTCAAGACCCCCAATCACTACAATACATAAATGATGGACTCGGTCGACCACGATAGAGTCACCCACCGGTGTAGACACATATACAGGAATACCCAAAGCATCACTAGGCATGACCAAGCATGGTGCAAAATAAGATAAAACATATGAATACGTAGACCCTGGATGAAATAATACCGAAGCATCTCGATCACAAACTAGAACGGTACCTGTGATGATTGCATCTGAAGCCTCAACATCGAGCCTAGCCTAAAGAGCATAACAACGGGGCTGGGCCCCACCACCCTGAACTGTATCCCTAGGTCGATCTACTGCTAGCTGACCTCTGCCCCTGGCGGTCTGCGCTCTACCTCTATGACCTCTACCTCTACCTCTATGACCTCTACCTCCACTTCTGGTTGGCTGTGGAGCATCTGGTGCCTGAATCATAGGACGGGGACTCTACTGCTATAACTGAGTACCCCTCAATCTCGGGCAAGCCCTCCTGATGTGACCATACTCACCGCACTCATAACATCCCTCCGAACACTGTGGCTGTCCCTGGTGACCTGAATGACCTCCACGAAAACTCTAAAGTGGCGGTGCACTGATAGGAGCTGGCGGTGCACTGAATGACTGCTGATCAGAATAGTGTGCCTGAGAACCACGACCACCTGATGTACTGTGAGAAACCTGAAGAGCTGACTGAAAGGGCCTAGGAGGATGGCCTCTACCATATGAATCTCTACCTCCAGACAAGGTACCACTGAATCTGCCGGAATGACGGGCTCTCTTGTCTCCCCCGTGACCACCTCCTTGTGATAGAACCATCTCAACTCTACGGGCCACATTGGCCGCCTCCTGAAAGCTGATCTCATAACCAGTCTCCCTAGCCATCTGGAGACGAATCTGCTGAATCAAAACCATCAATAAATCTCCTCACCCTCTCCCTCTCAGTGGGAAGTATGACAAGAGCATAGCGAGCTAGATCAATGAACCTGGTCTCATATTGAGTGACCGTCATAGAACTCTGTTGGAGGCACTCAAACTACCTCCGATAAGCAACCCTCTGAGTAACGGGGAGAATCTTCTCCAGGAACAACTTTGAAAACTGATCCCAAGTCAAAGGCGGCGACCCTACTGGTCTAGCTAAACAGAAATCCCTCCACCAAGTCTAGGCATATCTAGATAGGCGAAATGCAACAAAATCAACTCCATTGGACTCAACAATGCCCATATTCCGAAGAACCTCATGGCAACTATATAAAAAATTCTAGGGGTCCTCAGAAGAAACACCGTTGAATGTAGTAGTGAAGAGCTTGGTGAACCTGTCCAGCCTCCGCAACGCATCTGCGGACATAGCTGCGCCATTGCCGGTCTGAGCAACTACCCCTGGCTGAACTGCCATAGCTGGCTGAACCACTGGAACCTGACCCTAGGGAGCTACCTGCTCCGAAGTACGTGTAGCAGGAGTCTGGGCTCCTCCTCCATCCTGAGAAGTGGTTGGTGCTATAGGAAGCAATCATGCTCGGGTGACACTCTCCATGAGGCATACCAATCGGACTAGATCATCCTAAAGAACTAGGGTAGCAATAAACCCCTCTCGGACCTGAGCTGGGCCCACCGGAACTGCTGCGGCTAGGGCCGGAACCTCATCGTCAAAGTCAACCTGAGGCTCAGCCAGTAGTGCTGCTGCTCGGGGCTGAGTTCTACCCCTACCTCGGCCTCTAGCACAGCTTCATCCTTTTCCTCTAGCGGGAGCTGTCTGGGGCTCGGACTGTTGTTCGAAAAATGAGGAAGTGCCTGCTCTCGCCATCTGCGAAATAACAGATTAGAAATTCAATTAGCATTGAGAAACAAAACCGCATGACAAGAAAGAACAAATGTGAAACTTTTCCTAACTCCGTAGCCTCTGGGGGATAAATACAGACGTCTCCTTACCAATATCTCAGACTCTACCAAGTTTGTCCGTGAGTTGTGAGACCTATGTAACCTAGTGCTCTGATACCAACTTGTCACGACTAGAATTTCCCACCCTCGGGAGTCGTGATGGAACCTACTCGTAGAAGCTAGGCAAGCCAAATTTAACTACCTTTTGTTTACAACATGATCCTTTTTAAACAATTTATGGCAACAATATAAAAACAATGAAATTAAATAGTAGCGGAAGTCTTAATTATAGAAACTAAATCCAAAATGCAGAATAGTCAATATAATCCTCTACCCAAGACTGGTGTCACAATACTCACGAACTGGTAAGAAATACAAAATACAAATGTCTGAAAGATCACATAAGCTGTTTGTCTTGAATACAAGGAGGAAACAGACTAAAAAGAGAGAATAAGGGAGATGCCGGGCCTGCGGACGCCTGCAAGGCTACCCCGGGTCTTCCTAGAGTGAAGGCCTGCTCCCGTACTAATGCTGCTGCTGCTATTGCTCAAAACCTGGACCTGTGCAAATAGCACAGATTGTAGCATCAACACAACCGGCCCCATGTGCTGGTAAGTGTCTAGCCTAACCCCAGCGAAGTAGTGACGAGGCTAGACTGGACTACCATATAAACCTATATATATACAGCGGAATCGAAAATACAAGACAAGCAAACAATATGGGAGGGGGAGCATGCTGTGGGGAGATAACAATATTGATAGTAAATCCAGAATAACAATCTAAGGGCAACTTGGAATTTACAGCGGACAAGAAACTAATACCCAAAATGAACACACTTGTATCAATAATTGTTGCGGCGCGCAACTCGGTCCCTATATATTTCAACACTGTTGCAGCGTGCAACCTGATCCATAAATATCATTGTTGCGGCGTGCAACCCGATCCATATCATTTAACATTGTTGTGGCGCGCAACCCGGTCCATAAATATCATTGTTGCGGTGTGTAACCCGATCCATATAATTTAACATTGTTGCGGCGCGCAACCCGATCCATAAATATCATTTAATGCACAACATCACCCTTCATGCTTTAACACTCTTCCTCACCCAATCAATAATCACAAACAAGGGCAAGAGAAATAATAAAACAAGAATGGAAGTCCCGACAAGGGTACACAATAAAACAAATAAAAACCTGGCAAGGGTACAACATCAATAACCAATAACGTCCCGGCATGGAAATAAATCATTAACTCTTCTCTTTGTTTCGCTTTCATCTCATAGTTCACATCATCACTTGAGCCAAGCTCCAAGGAGTTATTTATCTCATATACCTTCACAAATTATATTTCAAAACCGAGCCAATGCTCCACGAAGTTCCATGATCACAATTTCTTTCACAAGGTCTTTACAACATATAGAAGCCATCAATTAAGCATGGAAGGCATAACAAAAACCAAACTATCCACAAATAAGGACTCACGGTCATGCTAGACACCAATGTATAGATACTCGTCACCATGCCTATACATCGTACGACAATTAGCAAGTTACAAATAAGACTCAACTCCTATTCCCTCAAGCTAGGGTAACTTACCTCGATGCCTTAAATTCCACTCAAACCTCAACTATCGCTTTACCCCATGATTCCACCTCCAATCTGTTCGAATCTAGTCACAAATTACCCAATTATTTTAATAAACGCTAAATGAATTAATTTGAATGCATAAAAATGAATTTCCCAAGTTTTTCCCAAAAATTCCAAAATCGCCCAGGGTCCATGTGGCCAAAACTCGAGGTTCGAACCAAAATCCGGTTACCCATTCCCCCATGAACTCAAATAAGTAATTTGTTCTGAAATTGGACCTCAAATTGAGGTCCAAATCCCCAATTCTTAGAAAACTTAGGTTCTATCCAAAACCCCCAATATCACCCATGAACATCATTTATTTTAAGTGGAAAACATGTTAAATGATGTTAATGATTGAAAGAATTAAGTAAAAATCGACTTACAAATGATTTGGAATGGAACTTGTTCTTGAAAAATTGCCCAAGGAGTTGTATTTTGAAAGTGGGGTGAAAAATAATTTAAAATTAGACTAAGTATGAAATTGCTGGGCTGCAGATATGGGAATTGAGAACTGGGGTTTGCAATTGCGAACCCCGACCAAAAGTGGGAATTGCGAACAATAGTTTGCATTTGCGAACTTAGGCTCAAATGAAAGGTTTCGCATTTGCGACACTTTAATCACATTTGTGAGGACCAACACTTCATTTTTGCGAGCCCATTGTCGTATTTGCGAACACAGAAGAAAAAGGAGACCTTAGCATTTGCGAAGGAAAATCTCGCATTTGCGAACCAGGCTTCGCAAATGTGAAGCCTGCAGGCCTGTTCATACCAGATTTTCCTAAGTTTAAAGTGCACTCCGATGCCTATCCAAAACTCAGCGGAGCCCTCGAGGCTCCAAACCAAATATGCACACAACCTCAAAAACATCCAATGGACTTATCCGTGTGATCAAATCGCCAAAAATAATATCATATACATCGAATTAAACCTCAAAATTCATAATTTCTTCCAAGTTCTCATAAAACATCAAATTTCCACTTTAAGCCTGAAATATGTCAAACGACGTCCGTTTTCAACCAAATTTTACAGAAAGTACTTAAATCACATATAAGACCTGTACCAGGTGCCGGAACTAAAATACGAGCCCCATACCAATACATTCTAATCAAATTCCATTTCAAATTCCCTTAAATATTGTCAGAAAACAATTTCACACAAAAATTTATTTCTCGGGCTCTGGACCTCGGAATTCGATTTCGGGCATATGCCTGAGTCCTATATTTTTCTACGGACCCTCTGTGACAGCCAAATCGTGCGTCCAGGTCTGTTTACCCAAAATGTTGACCGAAGTCAAATTTATTCATATTAATATTAAAATTTAGCATTTTTCACACAGAATTCATATTTAAGCTTTCCGGCTATGCTCCCGGATTGCACACGCAAAGGGAGGCAACCCTAAATGAGGTTTTAAGGCCCCGGAAGCACAAAAAGAGTAAGGAAACAAGTGAGACCCTGTGGGTCGTCACAGTATAGTGGTAGAAACTATGTGACCGTGAACACGAGTTTCACAGTTTATATCACTGGGCCCTAATTGGTTAGATAAGAAATTAGATAAAGGTTCAACGATGCACCTTTGGGCTTGGTCAGGTGAAACATCAAAATCTTTAGGCCAAGAGTTTTTGAACAGAGTAGAGTAATCAGAACACTTACATTGAAAAATCGAATCAAAGGTTGAACAATCAAGAACAATGCATTGACCTAGGACCAGTGACTCAATTTTATCTGATTTAGGTGAACGAAGGTTTGCATAGAACATGCAAACAAGATCTTCATAGACTTTTGGAGGGGCTTTCAATATCATCTAGGTTGATAACTCTCCCAAGAGTAATAGATTTCCCTTTGAAGGCAATGTAGTTGTCTCAGTTAGGGGTATCCCAGAAGTTAGTTTTAGACTCTCGTAGTCCATCCAAGTCCATATTAACTTTCTTTGGTGTGAGAGCCCAACATCATTTTCCACGGATCGCTTTCCTAGGGCTTTATCGGTCGTACTTTGAGCATCATCGGAGATATCTTACTTTGAAAAGGAAAAATCTTCAGAATGATCAGACCCGACCATGACAAGTTATGATGGATATGAAGAGAATTTCCTTTTTAAATGGTTACTTTTTTGAGTGGTGGCAATGGGATTTTTTGAAACCTTAGCCATTGTTGAGTGGGTGAAGATTACAATGTGGGAGGAGAATTAGGATATGATCTCTTATAATGAATACAGAAATTGAATAGGCATGATTGAAGAGACGTGACTGATGAATGCTGAAAAGGGAGACGTCGTTAGTAGGGGGAAGAATTATTTGATTTCCTTTTAGATAATAAGTGTGGATTTTAACCACTTATTAGTACCTTCTTGATTTAGCTTTAGTTTGAAAGTACTGATTTTTGTTTCTGAATCTAATGAAATTGTGTGAATTGAAGGCATGCTGGAGGATGTGACCTCATTGAAGAAATCTAACTCAAAAAGGAGATGTCTCAGCTCAACTAGTTAAAGAGGAGCAATGCAAAGGATCACGAGGTCCGCATAACTTATTCTCGGGCTGCAGATGAAGATGACACCCGAAAAAATACACGTGAAGTCATAGATTTACCTTTGAATCTTCAGAAGAGTTTAGCAGAAGCACGGTACGCATACCAAATTATGCGGTCACAGAAGCTACTCACACTGACAAGCCTAGAAAGATCAGAGAAGTTGCAAAATACCAAATCTGAAACCTCCTTGAAGCATAGTCCACAACCAAATTGTGTGGCTGCAAAAGTTATTATGGAGCCGCAGAATCCCTCCCACTGCAAGAGCAACAGAACTAAGTGCAGTTCGCAACCAAATTGTGGGGCCGCAGAACCTCTCGAAGAGCATTTTTATCAGCAAATTTCTGCGCATTATAAATAGATAAGAAATATTTTTAGGGTAACTTTTATACTCTAGCAGCTGGTAATAGTTAGAGTTAAAAATTTTGGGAAATTGGTGACCAAAATTAGAGCAGACTCATTACTTTTACCTTTCTATTTTAGTTTTATGCCTTCAATTACTTCTTTTTTTCCAGTTTGAATATGCGTAGCTAAATTTTTTCTAGTATTGTGATACAACCCTAGTGTGTAAAGCTTATGGGTATTTAATATTAATTCTTGTGGTTGTTTGGGTGTATGTTATGTAGCCTTTTTTATACTTTATATCTAGAATTAATGGTTGCAAATGATTCATACCTATTTGACGTAGTTCTTACTTGATAAAGAGGAACCTAGTCTAGAAAAACTTGGCTACAGTAGATTGAACTAGTTGGAGTTTTTATTAGTTTGATTAAAGGATTTGAACGAGAGATAGGGATAATCTCACTTGGGCTCATATCATATATTTAGATTTCTACGTATTTGGTCTTTAGAAAGCCAATTTGGGCATAACCACTCTTTAATCGAGAGGTATTAAGTGGGTAATCGAGAATTGGGAGTGATAAAGCACCTTGATGTACCCAACAACAATAGATACTCTACCCATTAGGTTTACCCCTAGGTGAATGTTACATCCCTACGCTTTTCCATTCTTTGATATAAATACCAAAAATATTTCATTCGCTAGTTTCTACTATTTAGTTTAATTTCTTATTAGTCAACTTAAATAAAAATTTCTCATTGTTATTTGGAAGATAAATCTAGTTATTTTCTTAAATGTTTAACTTAGCATCGATCTAAAATTACGTGTTGGGTTTTTATAGTTGCAACGAGCATTTCATACTCGCTATTTCGGCATGAATTGGAAGTGATAAATTTTGGTGCCATTGCTGGGGAGTTTTACAGTGTTAGATATGCACTTGAGTTTGTTTCTTGAAATATTTTCTTTTACTTTCTTGATTCTAATTTGTTGAAGTGATCCTAGGTTCCAAATGGCGAACAACGAACTTGGAAACTTGACATTGGGAGAGGTAGATGGTAAAGAGGATTAACTTGATGAAATGTCTCAAGCTCCATAACAAAACTGCCGAGGCCGTGGTCAACAAGACAATATGACTCCACCTTACTCGCCTCTACCACCACCATAACCACAAGCGGCACAACATCAAATTTCTATAAATGAAGGGTATGCAAGTTCCATAGCCGCCTCTCGCATTAGGGTGAAAAACTTTTAAATCGCCATGTGATGCTCACTTTGCTCGAAAAATAAAGGTATTTCACTAGGCGCCGAGTCAAAATGCTTACTAGAATTTGAAAGGTTTTGTGGATACGTATTGGTGGATCAAACATACAAATATTTTGGAAGATGCTTTGGCTAAGGCTTTTTCCCTTCTCACTATGGGGTAAGGCTTTGGATTGGTTGGAACGCTTGCCTAATAATTCTATCCATACTTGAGACTAATTGGCGGCTAAGTTTATTTCAAAGTATCTCTCTCCTGGGCACATGGCTACTCTACGAGATGAAATATTGGCTATCACAAAAGATCCAAATGAATCTTTGCATGAAATTTGAGAGTGATATCGAACAATGGTGAAGGAGTGCCCGAATAATTATATGACCGATATAATGATCCTACAAACTTTCTACTGTAATATTAATACTACAAGTCAATGTGTGGTCAATCAATTGGCCGGAGGTAATTTTATGACAACACTTTATGCATAGCCATGTGAGATTTTTGATGAGATGGAAAAAAATTCTTCGGCTTAGCTATCCCGAGGTAATGTTCTGCAAGGTGATCCCAACATGATTCATCTTCATAAAGAATTGCAACACCATGGGCAAGCTATTGCCGAATTGACCACAACCATGACTCAACTTGTTAAGGCCCAACTTCATCAAACCCAAGTTCCTAAGGCAGTTCATGCTATGGAAGGGGTGAATCTCTTGTTCAACAAGAAGAGAACCAAAGTTCCACAATTTCAATCTCGAGTGGAGAATTATGCACAAGATAATGGTAGCTTTGACCAAGATGAATCTTATCAAGAGCAAGAAGAAGAGGTACAATTTTTGAACAATTACGAAGGGCAACCGAGCAATTTCCACGACTACAATCAAAATCAATGGCGTACTCAAAATAACCAAGGTAATTGGGGTTCTAACGAGAAAAGGGAATTGGCATAACAACAACAATAACCAAGGGAATTGGGGAGGCAAAAATCAAGAAAATTGGGAAAATAATAACAATCATGGAAATCGAGGATCACGTTTTCATAGGCCTCCGATGTACCTACAACAAAGTAACCCACCTTCTTATCCTTCCCATGGTTCAAGTTCTTCGAACAATATTGAGAACATGTTCAAGTAATTGATGGAGAAGAATACATATTCAGATGCCCAACTTGCCTCACATACCACATCAATATATAATCTTGAAGTTCAAATGGGGTTGATCTCTCAATGTCTTAATACTCGTCTTAATGGTGCATTACCAAGTGACACGGTAGTGAACCCAAATGGTGGTAACAACATGGGGCATGCTATGGTGGTTATCACAAGAAGTGGAAGAGGCGAGAATGCACACACATCAAATGAAAGGCAACCTGAGAATGATAACCAAGTGATCCAAAAGGAGGAAATCCCATATAGTAATTTTCAAGTACAAGATGAATTCCATATTAATATTGATGAAATAGTGTGGAGGAAACTCAAGAAGAGGTGAACCCGTCTAGGGAACACAGTTCTGACAAACTGGAATCTATACTGCAAAAGGCTAAGGCCGTACACTTGCCAGAGCCTCCACCTCATTACCTTCAAAGTCTCGCTAAAAATATGGTGAAAACTAATTCAAGAAGTTTATGCAAATAATGAAAGGTCTCTCTGTTTACTGTGAAAATGGTTATACCAATTAAAGTTGTAAATGGTATTCTAAAAATACGTGATTATTCCTGAGTTAGTTTGTTAGGGAAGTTAGTGTTAAAAGTGTGAAGTATGATGGTTAAAAGCGAGTAAATCGAGGCAGTGATCGAACCAAGAAGGCCTGTTGCCCGAATGCAAAATTGTCCTGCGGTGACCTCGGGGGTATGATTCGAGCCGAGCTCGAGCTATCGAGGGCAATCAGGAATGAGATCACAGGCGGAAATATGGCTAACCAAAGCTCTAAGTTACCAATATTGAGCAAACTAGCAAAGAACAAATAAGAAAACGATAAAAATGCTAAGGTGGCCTCGGGCCAATGAGAATGAACAATTCTAGAAGAAAGAGAGAGAGCGAGAGAGATATTATTACACTTGTGGAGAAATGGAGCAACATCAGTCCCTTACAAGGTGGGGTGAGTCCCCTTTATATAGGAGGGGAACTCGACTATAAGTACATGTATATTAATTACAAAATACGGAGATAGGATGGCTTGATGTGGCACCTCATCGTAGGCTTTAAATAGGCCGGTCCTGTCAGATATAACCATGTGCCTAGGGGGCTTCCCCATATGTACTGGCTTCGTGCTTTGTTTTCTCCAAGTCGGGATTCGGTGAGCCCCGATATCGAGAAGTCGATTTCATCCTCCTGCCCTCGGGGTCTCGGGGCAAGCCTCCAAAATGTCACAATAGCGAGAAATCAAGTCTTCTAGTTTTGCCGTGTACAGATAGTCTCCGCATTTCCCATACCGAAGTGATGGGAAATGATCCTGACACATGACTCCTCCCCGCTCCTTGGCTTACCCCTTTTGGGGGCATCAGTGTGGAAGACTGGAGCAGGGCTTCCGAAGGCGATCTGGGAGATATCTTCTTTGAGGCCATTCGTCTGGGGAAAACGGCTTTTGGAGGTGTTGACGCCGCGGTGAATCGTTGACCGTTTAGACTAGGACCCGAACCTCTACTATATGTACCCTTTTACTTCTTTATTTCTGTGTAGAGACCCTTCGTGGATTTTTGTAATTGTATGCTTATGATCCCTCGGGGGGCTGTTGTATGCAAATTTTAATAAATATGAATATATTTTGCTGACTTCTGCTTTCCTTATTTTGTTTTGTCTCTGTATGCTCTCATGCCCTTCGAGGATCTCTGAATGCCTTCTTTTGTTTGTTGGCCATTGATATCTACCATGAGCATTCATTTTGGTCTCCAGCTGATCGACAGGCTCTCCTCCGACCCATTATCATCCTTCAGATCAATGGTGGACCGATCTGAAAGGTTTAGGATATCGAGGCCCTCCGAGTTATTTGGAGATCATGCGTCAAATTCCGGGGCCTTCGGGAATGTTATTCCAGATGAAGGTCATCTTCGGGTATGCTGGGGTCTCTATTGATCTTGAGGTAGATATCCATTTTGAAATGTATAAGATTGGCTTATACTGAGGAGTTTGCTCGTGCTTTG
This sequence comes from Nicotiana glauca, assembly GCA_026770625.1. Lineage (NCBI taxonomy): Eukaryota > Viridiplantae > Streptophyta > Magnoliopsida > Solanales > Solanaceae > Nicotiana > Nicotiana glauca. Next base: position 157,924 of record MU705862.1, read on the forward strand.
GGCGCTTCCTCGGATCTTCATGGAGCTTTCGCCATAAGAGCTTTATGTGTTTGCTCCTCTTCTCAGGGAGAGGGGGTCACGAGATCAGGTCCTTGCCTTGCATCAAGTATTAGTTGTTTAAATCTCACCGAGGCCCTAGTTCTTGGGGCCGGGGGTCCTGACGTAGAGTGATGCCTCGAGCATGGAGATAATACGCACGGCCCATCGAGTCTTGACTTCTTATTGTAGGATGTTTTCTGGATTGGGTATCGACCCGTCGATCCGTATCGAGGCCGTTGGCTTCCTGAAGCTTGCCTCAGGCAAGCGAATCCTTGTTGCTTCTCGCATATAAGTGGGGAGACTCCGGCTTCTTTGTGGGACTTCACTATTTTTAGGTAGCTATACTTCTGTTTCGGCATATGGTTCCTCATCTCTTCAGGTTTAAAAAGTGTTGGTGTGCGCCCTTGCTTTATTTTCTCAATTTTACCATAGTCATGGCAACCACTTCGAGGCTGGCATGGCAAAGAGCGGAGAGTTTTGTTCCCGACGCTCGAGAGTCAAAGGATTTCGCTCTGGATATCGCGTCCTTGATAAGAGAGGAATACCTGGAGATGGTGAGGTGGTACTGGGGGTGGATCAATAGGGTAACACTGCAGGTGCTTTCCCTAGATAAAGGCATTGCAGACTCCACTGATGGGTTCTTGAGTGTGCACCTATACCCTTTCGCATTTGCCCCCCCTTTTTTCTTGAAGTATCGAGTTACCCTGGCATAGATTCATCCGTCGTTTTGGAAAATGGTGTTGATGATGAGATTCTTCACGGAGAAATCCAGACTTGAATTCATGCTTGATCATCTTATCAGGCTATATCGTCCCTTTTATCATCGTGTCCTACTAATCGTGATGGGTCGTTCGTCCACGCCTTTTGTTTTTGATGACAAGGAAGGCGGGGATCAAGAGTGGGCTAGTTGGTTTGTCTGAGTCCGGACGACCGATATTATCCCTGTGGAGTTTTTTCCATTTCTTGAAGGGTGGAATCATGCACGTGAGTGAGGCACTTTGTTGCTTTTTTAGATTTTGCCCATAGCGAAAAATAACTAACAATGTTATCTCCCTTGTTACAGCAACTTTATGGATGCTGGGTGAAGTCCATGATCATCCCGGCTGGGTTCAGAGGCTGATGACCCATTCGTCTTGTGACAAGCGCAGATGGCGAGCTGTGCCTCGTGTCAGGTGGGGAGCAGAATACCAAGGTATGTGCATATGCTGCTTTTGCCCTGCCTTCGTATACCCGAGGTAACACTTTCCCCTTTCGTTTGTACTGGATTCGCCGTTTGCAGATATCGGGCAGTTCCTTGGGGAGAGGTAACGTTTTTCCGAAAAGGAGAAGGAGTCATTGTCCTCCAGGCCGAAGGATGAAGGTAATAAAAGGGATCAGTGCCCGTGGTATGATAGAGCCTTTAGCGGTGCTGGTGGGGCTCATATTTTTGAGGACGGGGCATCGCCTAAGTCTGCTGCTCCCGGAGTGCCTGATTACCGACCAATGGTTCCTTTGAGTGAACATTCCGTGCCCGGGGTCAGTTCCTCTGGGGCCGCAGGGGCAGGATCAACTAGAGCGTGTTCCGATTTGGAGGAAATCTACCAGCTTCACTTTGTGGTGAGTTTGTGCACAGTTTCCTTGTATCCCGTGTCCTCCTCCCTTTATTGAATTTTTCTTGTGCAGGCCTGCGGTAGGCTTATGTCTGAGCTGCTCTGCCAAGGGGCCAAGTTCCAGAAAATTCTGGATAAGGGCGAATCCCTTAGGCTCCTTTGCAAGGAGAAGGAAGTTGAGTTGCAGTATTGGCGATACGAAGTGTACCAGAGCTCAAACTATGAGAGCTATTTGATGGGGGCAGGTAATTTCTTGTAGTACGTGATTCACTTTTTTCTAACCTTAAGGTTAATTTCCTCTTGTCGTATCAGTTGCAAAAAAAGGTGGAGGCCTTTGAGTACCTCAAAGGCGACGTAAACCGCGTCAGGGCTACTTGCGAGGAGCTAAGGGCCCAAGTGTAGACTCGAGCTTTAGAGGAGACGAGCACCTCGGCTAAGGTCCTTGCCTTCGAGGTACAACTCAACTTAACTCATGACAATGCCAAAGTTCAAGAGAATATGATTAAGAAACTTGAGTCTGATCTCTCGCAGGCCAGAGTCGAGATAATTGATGCCCGGGCGGAAGCGGTATTAAGCGGAACCAGGGCTGATCGTGAGATGGCGATTTGTATAAAAGATGCTATCGATGCCAATATGAGCTGAAGCGAGCCTTCGACCGACAGAAGAGGATCGAGGAATATGTTCGCTGTAGATCCTGAAGAGAGGTACTCGAGGAGGTCAGTGCAAGGGGGTTCATTCTCTCGGAGGAATTGTCTCGAGCAAGGGCGGACGAGCGTGGCGCTCGATTGATTTTTGTTGACATAGCGGTGGGCGAATTTGACAAGCTATATCCCTTTAGTGTAGAATGTAGGTTCTGCTATTTTGTTGCTTTGTCTCTGGTATGCGTAGGGCGTGCCTGTAGGTGGAGAATACGCTTTTTCGTGCATGTAATAATGAGAAGAAATAGGAAACTTGATTTCTCTTGTACCTTTGTCTTGTCATTACTTTTGACTGTGCAGACTGGTTTTGACGAGGTCCCTACAACTTCGGAACCGATCAGACAGACCCGTGGGCTCTTAAGTGCGATCCTTGGCGCGAGTAGGTGCTGGGGACTCCATGCTTGGCTTGGCTATTTAGGCTTATTCTCCGAGTCAGGCTCTGACTCGAGCCTTCTTGTCCTTGAATTTTTTGCGCCCGTATGGGTGGGTAGTACGTTTTCATCTTTTGCCTTTGGAAATTTGTCTCCCCAACTAATTTTGGGTCCAGTCTCCAAGTCGCGTTGCGACTCAAGCTGTAATTAGCCCTCATGTTTTCTCCTGCCTGCGTGGGTGGATATTGATAGCTCCTTGTGGTTTGGTCTTTGAGACCTTTTAGTATGTGGTCTGTAGGCTTGCTTAGTTAACTATTTTGGATCCAATCTCCGAATCGAGTTACGATTCGAGCTCACTTTAATCCTCAAGTTGTGAATTTTCAAGCTGGCAACAATGGCTCTTACGCTGTATAGTCGTAGAGACCTTTCAATGTGATGCCCGCAGGCTTGCTTAGATGGCGACAATGGCTCTTACACTATTTTTTCCCTTGGGCATTTTTGTAGGCTTTGTTTCCGCTCGTGAAGGTCTTTTAGAATATTTTTTGGTTGACCCGACGTCGGTTCTAAAAGAACCTCGATTTCAAGTCGTTGTCAGCGATGTTTTGAGCACCTCATAAGGTTCATAACTCATTGGTAGAGTAGATTGACGCTCTTGTGATTGGGAGCCGACGTGGTTGGAGCTCTTTTTTTGCCTGTTGAGGGAAGCCTGTTTTAACCGATTCTTTTCGAAGAATATTCAGAGGATTTTTTAGCGATAGTCGAGCGTCCTCGATTCGTGTTATTTTGGCTGTATCAGCCTTTTTGACCGTAGTCATATGCGTTTGGCCGTAGCCATTTTTGATCCCAAGCGACAGTTTTTGGGATCAACCCCGAGGGTATGCCCTTTAGGGATTCTTACAAATATGACGTATAGCCTAAATTGCGGGATTTTCATGTCTGTTGAGGTCTTACAGTTTGTCATGCCTATTGAGGTCTTACAGTTTGTCATGCCTATTGAGGTCTTACAGTTTTTCATTCCTATTAAGGTCTTAGAGTTTATGTAGAAAAAGTGTGGTTATGACGAGGCTTCCCGTTAGGGCCTTACAGTTTCGAATTTTCCAGTGCATGGCAATTGGAGGCAGTCTCCGAGTCATCGAGTTTGTTTAAGCTTGAAGACCGCTCCTCGCGAGCTCGGATTTTCCTTATAGGGGCTTGATGAGCCCGGCGTTCCGACCCTGGGGTTGCGTGGGTGCCCATTGATTTAAGTCTCTGAGTATCTCGAGACGTATTTGGCGGAGAGGCCTTTGCGGTGAACATGCCGAAATAGTCTTCTTCGAAGAATGGAGTGCGAAAAAGGTATTCTTTATTGCTTGGCGTAAATATATACTGTGAATACATATTTTTTCGTTGTTGTGAATTCGGCCTGCACAGGTGCGACTGCTCCGATTGTCTAATCTATTTATATGATTCCGTTTTGGAACTTAGCCTTCCATTTGGCCCCTCCTAGGGATGGTGTCCTTAAGAGGAGATCATCTCACATCATATGACTGTAGAAGGGCGGACTGTGATCTCATCGGATCCCTTTCTTGGAGGTATGTTACCCCACTAATAATCTTGTTGGCGTAACCTTCTTTAGGTTGGAAACCCGGTTGAGGAAAGAAAGCTCGGTAGATCCCATAGAGGCCTCGAATCCCCGAGTGGAGTTCAGAGCTACTGAATGCCCCAGTTGCCTGCCTGCATACATGTTAGTGAAAAGAAAAGAAAGGAAACAACAAAGGAGCGGAGTAGTTCTTCGTCGAATACTTTAGTCCCACATTTGGCGGAGCAGGGTCAAAATTGCCTCCGGGCGATGTATCCGTTGTCATCTGTATAAAACATCCGTGCCTTGTGGGCTTGATGTACCAGCCCGAGCTCGGGTGGGTTGAATGGAGGGAGTGGCCCATAAAAATTCGAGGTGCGGGAGCGATTTGGTTCGTTAGTCCGAATAGCCCTATCGGCTTTGGCCCGACACCGTCGGTATAGTTGGCCGAGACACCTGCACTCATGAACACATGTTTTATTTGAAATAATTCAAATGAGGGAGGGGGTTACCAATGCGCTAATGTGAGGCCGAGGTGGAATCTCGGTGTCCCTTCCCTCGGGCGCAAGGGTGTCCTTTGGGAGCATTCTCCGGGACCGTCTTTTTCCGGCGATGAGAACTTTCTCTCTGTCACCGTCCTTTTATGGTCGTGGCAATACATCGTGGCCTGCCGACTGTCACACCTCCTTTTTTCTTACTATACCCCTAGAAAGGATAATGTATAAGGGAGTTTTTCCACTTTAAGTGACATTTATTCGAAATAAGATTATTTATTTATCAGAGTCGCCACTTGGGATGGTTTATTTGGTGTCCCAAGTCACCGATTTAATTGGAATCCCAAATCGAGGAAAATTTCAACTTTCCATGTGAAGTCTGCGAACCAAAAATTCTGAATAAGGAATTCTGTTAACCCGAGGGAAGGTGTTAGGCACCCCCGAATTTCGTGGTTCTAGCACGGTCGCTTAAACTATCATAATTGGCCTATTATCTGATTTTAATACATGTTTTAGCCTATGGTACAATTTTTACTTATTAACCACTTTTAATTATTTTTAGGAAGATTCAACGTCATTTAAAAAATGTCTTGAACCACGTCACATGGTTTGGGCAGATTTGGGTATAGGCTTTGGACTCAGCATTAACTTTGGTCCAATTTCACAAGACAAACCTTTCTTTTCCAATTTTTTCTTGTATTTTCTAATTTTTACTTTTTTTAAATTAAAATCCTACAACATAAAAAAATACCAAAAGTGTGAAATCAAACTAATTAGCTAATTATAAAAATTATAAAAGCTAAATAATCCTAAATTAAAAGAGAAAAAATCAATAAAAGGAAAAAGTGTAAAAATGAAGCACTTTTTGGTGATTTTCAATTTTTAATAAAACAAATAATTATTGGTCAATTCTAAAAAATTAAAGACTAAATCCTAAATGCAATGCATGATTTTTGTTGTTGTATTTTTCATGATTTAAATAGAACTTAAACGTGCACATTAATTCAAACAATTAAAAATTCTACAAAAATTTCTAAAATGACAAATAATTAACAAACAATCTATTTTTCTTGGGATTTTATAGGAGTATTTTGTATAGGGCAAAAATCACGTGCTTATAGCTGCCCCTCTTTGCTCAAAAACATAAAGAGTTTTCGGGCAAAGATAAAGTGAGCAATATGAGGGATTTTGGCCCATTTGAAACTCCATGAGAAGCATTTTTTGAAAAGAGCTTGACCGAACCTTGCTTCAAAGGTTGCCTACATATTCTTGGCTATAAAAGAATCAGGTCAGTGTAGTTCTGGAAGTTTTAGTAGTTGGGATCGGGAAACTGTGATTTCACTATTGTTGCTGCTATTTCTGCTTGCTGAGCTGCTTATTACACCAAAATGAAAAATAAAAGAGCTAAGCTAGCTAAGCCTATCAACTACGAGTTACAAGATTCCTATCTATAATCTTTCTAAAGCTTGATCTAGAGTCTTGGCTGGTTCTTCATGTAGACTCTGATCTGAATCTTGATGCTTGTTAGCTGCAACTCCTGTTTTATTTTGCATCAGCTTTTCAGATAAAGGAGGGACATGCAGAGCTTGTGACTTCAGTTATATTTTAAGCAGTCTGCATCTTTTCTCCTCTTCTACGCCTTGAGTTCAACTTCTTTTTGTTCTTTTCTCTTCTTTTCTTTATTTTGGATTGAGACTCATTCTTTTGGTCATCTCGAATCCTGTGTCTCGAGGAAAAACCTACTAAGACACCAAAACAAACAAACGAACAAAATTTTCTGCCCCAGTTTTCACTAGAAAAATTTCGTGAGTTATTTGTAACAAAAGTGTAAACTATTTTTTTTTTGAAAGTGATAAAATAAGGATTTTGTATATTTAGGAGGAACGATTAGGGAATGGAGTCCTATATCTAAAATAACAGCTCAGGGATTGGAGCCCTAATCTTGGTAAAAAAAGGCGACTAGGAGAAATTTCATCAGACTAGGTCTCTTTATGGTATCTAACAAGAAAGATTCCTCGGACTAAGATTTCTATCCTAGGAGAAAGTTCATAAGACTATGTTTTCTATCTTAGGAAAAAATTTGATCAGACTAAGATGTCTATCCTAGGAGAGAATTCATCATACTAGGTTTTCTATCTTAGGAGAAAGATTCATCAGACTAAGATTTTGATTCTAGGAGAAAGTTCATCAGACTAGGTCATCTATCTTAGGAGAAATATTCATCAGACTAAGATTTCGATCCTAGGAGAAAATTCATCAGACTAGGTTTTCTATCTTAGGAGAAAGATTCATCAGACTAAGATTTTTATCATAGGTGAAAGTTCATCAGACTAGGTCTTCTATCTTAGGAGAAAAATTCATCAGACTAAGATTTTGATCCTAGGAGAAAGTTCATCAGACTAGGTCTTCTACCTTAGGAGAAAAGTTCATCAGACTAAGATTTTTATCCTAGGAGAAAGTTCATCAGACTAGATCTTCTATCTTAGGAGAAAAATTCATCAGACTAAGATTTTGATCCTACGAAAAAGTTCATCAGACTAGGTCTTCTATCTTAGGAGAAAAATTCATCAGACTAAGATTATGATCCTAGGAGAAAGTTCGCCAGACTAGGTCTCTTTTTTTTGTTATCATAGGAGAAAGATTCATCAAACTAAGATTTCGATCATAGGAGAAAGATTTATCAGACTAAGATTTTTATCCTGGGAGGAAAAATATAGAGATCAATGGCAAGATTTTATGCAGAATAGCAAGAAATATGTGACGACCCGACCCGTCGTCTCATGTGTTACTGCTCTGTTTTCTCCGTTCATTGCTTCTTCATGTTTTGTCATCGGTATGTGGTATGTGAGAGTTGATTAGGATTGGTTTTGATAAGAATTGAGACACTTAGTCTCTTTAAGGAAGGCTTAAGCTGGAAAAGTCAACCGGACCTTGACTTGTGAGTTAAAGGGCTCCGATGTGATTTTCGGTGATTCGGTTATCTTCGGGAGATGATTTATGACATAGGAGTGTGATCGGAATTGATTTTGGAGGTTCGGTGTAGAATTAGGCTTGAATTGGCGAGGTTTTAATTTTGGCGAATTCCGGTTGATAGGCGAGATTTTGATCTGAGGGTCAGAATGGAATTCCGAGAGTTGCAGTAGCTTCGTTATGTGATTTTGGATATGCCTGCAAAGTTTCAAGTCGTTCGGACGTCGTTTGGTTGGGTTATTGATCGAATGTGAGTTTCGGAAGTTTAAAGAAAACTTAGGCATTGATTTGATGATATTTGATGAGTTTGATGTTAAAAATAGTGTTTTGATGATTGGAGCAAGTTTGAATGACGTTATAAGATGTATTGGTATTTTTGGTTGAGGTCCCGAGGGCCTCGGGGTGATTTCGGATGGCTAACGGAATGAAATTTGGGGTTTGAGGACTGCTGAAGGATCTGGTATCTGATATTTTTGCTTCTGCAAAAATGGACCGCAGAAGCGGTTCCGCAGAAGCGTATGAGGAGTCGCAGAAGCGGAAAGTGGACGTTTGGCATTTTTCCGCAGAAGCGGACTAAGTTCTGCATAAGCGATCACCGCAGAAGCGGTTATGGACCGCAGAAGTGGTTATGGACCGCAGAAGCGGTCCTGGGCAAAATGAGGGGTACCGCAGAAGAGGAAGAAAATCCGTAGAAGCGGAAGTCGCAGAAGCGACAATTGTATCGTAGAAGTAGAAATAGGCCTGGGCAGAAGGGTTTTAATGGATATTTCATCCGCGAGCCTATGTTATTTTTCCTCCATTGTTGAGCGATTTTGGAGCTTGGGAGAGCTATTTGAAGAGGGATTCAAAGAGGAATGATTGGAGGTAAGTCTCATGGCCTAGAAACATCATCTAATTATGGTTTTAACCTTTAAATTCATGGACATTGTTTAAAAAAAAGTGAAGAACTAGGGCTTGAGTTTTGATAATTCAAATTGGAATTTGATAGGTCATTCGAGCTCGGATTTGGTAGTTCTTGGTATGTACGGACTCGTGGAGAGACGAGGAATCCGTTAATGTGAGTTTTATAATTTTTCTAGAAGTGGGCCCAGGGCTCGAGTTTTGCTAGTTTTGAGATTTTTGATATTTTTCAATTGTTTCCGATTGGGTATTGTTCCCTTAGCATATTGTAATGCATTCGCTCTGATTTCGATTAGATTCGATGTGCGTGGAGGCCAATTTGAGGGGCAAAGGTATCGCAAGCGAGGAATTTCACCGGTTCGAGGTGAGTAATGCTTGTAAATGATATCTTGAGGGTTTGAAACCCCGGATTTGCACATCATAGTGATGTATTGAGGTGACTTGCACGCCGAATATGAGCGTGGGGTTGAGCACCATTTGGGATTGTGACTTGGTCCGTCCCGGTTTTTGATTTTACTGCGTATTTGACTGAAACTACTTGTATCATCATACTATGGGCTGGACTGCCATGTTTGGGCTTCGTGCCAACTATGTGAATCCTTCGGGGATTGATATTACTGTTTTAGTATATATTGCATATCATTTGGTTTCAGTCCAAGGTTTTAAATACTGTTTTGCAAACTCAGCCATTCTTCTAAGTTTTGAAAACTTAAATGACATTTTAAATGTATTTCGGGCTGCAAACTTCTATTTTGTAAATGCCCAAGGGGCTTACTATATTATTTTCTGGACTGATTATAAAGTGACTTGAAACAGTGGTAACAATGACACTGCAATATATACTTGGAACAGTGGTAACAATAACACTGTATGTTATACTTGAAACAGTGGTAACAATGACACTGTAATAAATACTTGGAAAAGTGGTAACAATAGCACTGTGTGATATAAACTGGTCAGGTAACAATGGCTGACCGGTCAGGTAATAATGACTGACCAAGATGTTGCGCTTGGGCTGTAGGAGCCCCTCCGGAGTCTGTACACGCCCCCAGTGAGCGTCGTCGACGTTAAATAAGTGGAATGGGCTGCATGCCACAGCGGGTACTAGAGTGTACCGTCATTTTCATTGCATTGCATTCATACATTTGTGCACTATTTGTTGTTGTGCTATTTCTTGAGATACTTATTTGTTGTTTTGATATTGTCTGATCACTTTCAAAATGGATAAATTTGAGACAGTGGTAACAGTGAGACTGTATGACGTAAATGGGTCAGGTAATAGTGGCTGATCTGAGATAAGAATATTGCCTGAAGGGGCGAGTTATGAGTTCAGTTATGCATACTTGTTTGTGCCCGAGGGGTTGGCTTTTGTGCTGACTTGCACTACGTGTTTTTGCATTCATTTGCTTAGCTGTTGGAAAAAGATATTTTCAAAAGAAGTTTTGAACTGAGTCAAGATAATTTCTAAAGGATTTTTTTCGCGTTTCCCCTATTTTCTCAAAGGGGTTACACTGTAGTATATAGCATGTTGATTTGCTTTACGTGGTTTATTGCTGCTCAGTTATTATTTACTCTTATTACACTTGAGTTGGAAGTACTCACTTTACTCCCTGCACCTCGTGTGCAGTTGCAGGTATTGTTCACCCGGTAGCGGGATATTAGCTGATTGAAGATATACTAATGTAGATGAGCAAGGTGACTGCCAGCATCCGCGGCACCGCACTTCATCTTTAAATTTCCAAATTTTATCTTGTATATATATATATATATATATATATATATATATATATATATATATATATATATATATATATATATATATTATTGGCCCTATAGTAGTGTTCCTACTCCTTAGATGCTCGTGACTTGTGACACCCCGGTCAGGTTGTGCTGAGTGATTAATTATAAATAAGGCATTGTTGTTTTGTTGGCTGGCCTTGTCTTCACGAGAGGCGCCATCACGAGGTCTAGGTTACTAGGTCTCACGACTCATAACAAGGTTGTATCAGAGCCTAGGTTACTAGGTCTCACGAGTCATGAGCAGGTTTAGTAGAGTCTCGCGGATCGGTACGTAGACTTCTGTATTTATCCTCGAGAGGCTTCAGAACCTTTAGGAAAACTTCACTTTCTTGGAATTCTTATCGTGCGTACTTGATTCAGCTTGAGATATAACTCTTGAAATTCCTTCCACATGTCTGTATGCGCACATGAGCGCTTGGTATTATAAGTGCCCTGATGGCTTGTGATTCCCTGATCGAGGGGTGAGATGTGATCCCGTGGGTTTGATGTTGGGCCAGTCTGGAGGACTTAAGGCCAGATCTTGCCTATGGCTGGAGCATTGAGGTGCTGATCGTGTAAGCAAGTGTATTGAACTTAAATGTTCGATGTTGTCGCGATTAGCCGGAATGGCAGTTTGGTATTCATGTGATGAGTATGTGGTACTGCAAGATATATCTATATGACTTGGTAGTGACGAAGGAGTCTGCTGGATAATAGATGAACTGTTAATTGCTTCGTTTCCTATTGTGATCTATTGTGTAGCCCCGAGTTATGGGCGCGTGAAGAAATTTTCGTGTCTCCTAGTTGGGAAGTGAAGTGCATTGCGTGTGGCGATATGAGTTCAGACTCAGGAAGATTTAATGGATGTGTTATGTGTATGATGGTGGAAGGTGTGCAGAAATACTAAATTGAGGCGAAGCAGGTGGGATATCTCCTGCGGAGTGTTCTTAAGGGGTACGATTTTTTTATATATATTGTTAAAAGACCTCATGTGTAATTGAAAGGTACGTATTGTAACTTGATAAATTTGGGTCGCTTAAGGGAGTGGACTCAGTTGATGTGGGGATGAATGCGAGGTTTGCAGAGGATTGCAGAACTGGATGATCTGTGTTTTCACAGACTTGTAGATGATTGAGTTTAATCTCATTGTGGCATCATTAGAGTGAAAGTGTTATGAAATGATTAGGGTGTCTTGATGTATGGTTTCGAGCCAAGTTGGGGAGGTTGTTGTTGAATAGCTGACTGCACGGTTATGTGCTATGTTGTTTCCGTTACGAGGTATACTAGTGGGATCAGTCCTGGTTGCAGAAAATGAGCCGAGGATGGCACGAGTGGAGCAAAGTTTTGATAAAGGTTATACGATGCTTCGTAGATGTGTGAAAATATAAGGATGTCTTGAGCTGTTGTTGATAAAGAATGCTTAGTGTATAGAGAAGGAAGATGTTCGTTTGTATTGGAATGAGGTCATATCCTTCGGTGTCAGAGTGCTAATAAGGAACGAGTGTTCTGTTCGTTAAGTCAGGTAAATTGCAGTTTGAATAAGAGTGAATGAATCTTGTGAATGGTTTTAATATGTTCAAGATTGTGCATGTATCAATCAGGTGTCTCAAGGTTGTGTATGTGGTCAGAGACTGTTATTCATCGGGGAATGTCGAGACTTGTGGTATTTTATGCTAATTATGGGATTCCATGTATTAGTATCTGGGAAGTAATGGTAACGAATTCCGATTTGCAGGAAGTTCTTCAAGTAAAGTATTCTGGAACATGGTTTTTTTGGGAATAATTGAGAGAATATTTCGTGGCCTATGGGGCTTTGACAATGTGGTCTTATGTTCGAATCTCCTGTGGCGAGACTGGATTGAGGAGTGGTCTTATGTTCGAATCTCCTGTGGCGAGCCTGGATTGAGGCATTGTGATGCTACAACGAGGGAGAAATATCAAGTGGATGATGAATAAAAAGAGAAATTTGATAGGCGGATTAGCTTGATAATAGACCGAATTGGTGTGGTAAGGGTAGGATTAATTCCCTGTATGTGTTCTAGGTAATGAGTTCGTACAGATATTTTGCAGCAAAGCTCTTGAGTTCTGACAGTTTGTTTAGCTTGGTTTAGATAGAAGGATTCCGTCCTGGCAGTTTAGCTTGTACAACTGAAATTGGCAGAGATGTTCTTGTTGGGTTTTACCGTGGTTTGAAGTTTCTATGGGAATGCGAAGCATGGAGTGTGTAAGGATTTTTCTTCTAAACGGGATCAATGAAAGTTCTTCACTATTCGAGTGCGCCGATATCTGCGGCGCGGAAGGGAGGTAAAAGTTCTCATGTTATCCTAGTGTGGCTTGGTATATTAGATTTTGCAGGTGATGTTGAGCTGTAGACTGGTTGTCGCAATGTGGGTTATCCTAGACTATTGTGCTATGGGCTATGTCGGAAAACGCCACCGGTTGCGTGGCGATGGTGCATCGGATTATGTTATAGCAGAGTGGTTGGTATTCCAAGGATTAGCAGGCGGCTGGGAAGGATTGCTTTCCTTAATTGGGCCTTTGTGACGGATGTCAGTATAGAGGTTTCTACCATTAATTTTATTCCGGTATTGATGGACTCTTTTTCAAATGCATTTCTTGTGGCCGGGCATGTCACCGGGCGAGATTGTGGATTTCGGTATTGATTTGGTGTCGGGCACCGTATTGTACGGCTCCGGTATGAGTTATAGTAGTGGAAGAAGCAGCTTCAGGCTTCTTGACACTGAGTTTGTTGGTAAGCTGATTGGCTACGTATTCATATTGAGATGGCTTGGTTGGCCCTGAGATGTATTGTTGAG
>MU705863.1:6082-17387 GCA_026770625.1 Nicotiana glauca
ATGACAACACAACAATAATAAAATAACGAGCCTTTAAATAAATGCGGAAGTCTTTTAAAACATGGATAACTGAAAACTCAAAATGCGGAAGTATAACATTTCACTATCCAAGACTGGAGTCGCTATCTCATGAACCTCTAAAGAGTGCTACAAACAAGTCCGAATAGCAAACACATAATGTATGTCTCGGTACAATGAAAAAAAATAGAAAATATAGAAAGGGACTTCAGCCTGCGAACGCCAGCTAGGCTACCTCGCAAGTCCCTGGATTGAAATCAGCTCTTGCTCAGTGCTACTAGTGCGATCCGAAAGCCGCTCCAGTATCGTGATCTGTGCAAAAAGCACAGATGTGTAGCATCAACACAACCGACCCCATGTGCTGCTAAGTGCCTGGCCTAACCCCGGCGAAGTAGTGACAAGGCTAGATAGGACTACCAAATCAACCCGTGTAGTTCACTATATATATATGCAAAAAAGGAAATAATGCAGAAATTAAACAGTTAAGAGGGAGAGAAACAGACTATGGGGGAGTACAGTCCGGATATAAAGTCAACAATTTAAGTAAGAAACAGGGCAATAATAATAACTAATGAGAGCAGGAAAATCAACAGTTGCACGGCATCAACCTTCGTGCTTTTACTCTCATTCTCACCATAAGCAATCAAATAAAGTGCACGGCATCAACCTTCATGCTTTTCCTCACGTAACTCTCATATCATGGCACGGAATGACCCTTCGTGCTAATATAATCAAGACATGGCACGGAATGTTCCTTCATGCATACATAATCAAAACATGGCACGAAATGTTCCTTCATGCATAAATAATCAAACATGCACGGAATATTCCTTCGTGCATAAATAATCAAACATAGCACGGAATGTCCCTTCGTGCATAAATAATCAAACATGGCACGAAATGTACCTTCGTGCATAAATAATCAAGCATGGCACGGAATGTCCCTTCGTGCATAAATAATCAAAACATGGCACGGAATGTCCCTTCGTGCATAAATAATCAAACATGAAACGGAATGTCCCTTCATGCATAAATAATCAAACATGGCATGGAATGTCCCTTCGTGCATAAATAATCAAAACATGGCACGGAATATTCCTTCGTGCATAAATAATCAAAACAATCGTGCACGGCATCACCCATCGTGCTTTATCACTCAACCTCACCCAAACAACAATCACAAATAATGGGGGCAAGGGAAATAGACAGACAATATTAAATATCCCGGCAAGGGAGAACAAAGAAAAACAACTAAATCCCGGCAAGGGAGCAACAACAATATGTTCTAACAATCCCGTCAAGGAAGATAATCAAGATACTCAAAACATCCGGCAAGGGAATAATCACATCTCCTTCTATTATCTTCATTTCTTACTTTATAATCAAGTCAAAAATCTAGCCAACACTCCAAGGAGTTTACAAATCACATTTCCTTCTCATTCTTCTCATATAATATAGAAACCATCAATTTACAAGGAAGAGTCACCATCGAATCCCCAAATAAGCACAAGTAAGGACTCACAGTCATGCTAGACACCGGTGTATAGACACTCGTCACCATGCCTATACACCATACTCAACATTTAGCAATTAGCAAATAATAGTCTAATCCTAATCCCTCAAGCCAAAGTTAGATCAAACACTTACCTCGGTCCAAAGAATAGCAATCAACTCTCCAATACTGCCTTTCCTCTACAATCCGACTCCAAAACAATGGTATCTAGACATAATCAATTCAATAGTATCAATAAAGACCCAAAAATAACATCTCATAGCCTAGAAATGAAGTCCCTAGTATTCTTTCAAAAATACCAAAATCCGACCCCATGCCCACATGGTCCAAACTCAAGGCTCGGACAAAAATCCTTTCACCCATAACCCCACGAGTCCAAATATATAATTTTTTTCAAGATTCGACCCCAAATTGAGGTTGAATCACCCAAAATTCCCAAAGCCCTAGTTCTACCTAAAACCCCCATTTTCTACCTTGAATTCATGATATAGGGCTAGAAAATTAGTAATTAGTGGATGAAATTAAGAGGGGATGAAGTTATGAACACTTACCCAAGAAGCTATGGAGGAAGGGGAGCTTGAATTTCGTCTATAGGGTGTTGGAGAAAGGAGTCCGTGTGAAATAATGGCAAAATCCCGAAATGGGTTCTATTTTTAAGCTTTAAAATCACTGAAGGGAATAACCCTATGCGTTCACGAGGAAGGGGAACTGCGGTACATCACATTTGCGAGGGTGTGATGCGAACACGAAGAGGAAAAATTGGGGTCTTGGGAAGATAGCCTACGCGAACGCGAGTGTGCTGATGCGAATGCGTTGAAGGATCTGAAGGGGCTACACGAACGCGAAGAAGGGAGGCTGCTGAAGCTGCACGAACGCGTTACCTGGACGCAAACGCAAAGATGAAGCTTGCTGTGCAAAAATTGCATAAATTTGCTATGTTTTCTAAGTGTAATACTACCCCGAACCACATCCGAATCACTCGCGAGCCCTCGGGGCTCCTAACCAAACACACACACTAACTTAGCAACATCCTACAAACTTACTCGAGCGATCAAATCGCTAAAATAACATCAAAATCAACGAATCAAGCCTCAAAATTATCATTTTCATTTCAAACTTCTAACTTTAGATATTTAGGTCCGAAACACGTCAAATGACGTCCAATTTCGACCAAATTTCACAGAAAGCGCTTAACGTATATTTAAGACCTGTACCGGACGTCGGAATAAAAATACGGGCCCGATACCTATATTTTCTAACTCATTTTCATTTCCAATTTTCATATCATTTTCAGAAAACCAATTTCTTTCAAAAATTCTTTACTCGGGCTCAGGACCTCGGATTTCGATTTCGGGAATACGCCCGAGTCCCATATTTTTCTACGGACCTTCCGGACCGTCACATCACGGGTCCGGGTCCGTTTACCTAAAATGTTGACCAAAGTCAACTTTAACAATATTAATATCAAAATTCTTCAAATTTTTCACAGAATTCACATATTTCAACATAAAAGCTTTCTGGCTACGCGGCCTGACTGCACATGCAAATTGAGGTAACTAAAAGCGAGGTTTTCAAGGCCTCGGAAGTACAGAAAAAGGAAGGATTACAGTGATGACCCTTTGGGTCGTCACAGCCTCGTCACTACTTCGCCGGAGTTAGGCCAGGCACTTACCAGCACATGGGGTCGGTTGTGCTGATGCTACACTTCTATGCTCTTTTGCACAGATCACGGTACCGGAGTAGCTTTTAGACCACAACAGTAGTATATTGATTGGTAGTTGACTTCAGTCCAAGGACTTACGAGGTAGCCTTGCTGGCATTCGCAGGCCGAAGTCCCTTTCCATATTTTTAGTTTGTTTTCATTGTATCAAGACAGACATTATGTATTTTCTATTCAGACTTGTTTGTAGCACTCTTTAGTGGTTCGTGAGATAGCGACTCCAGTCTTGGGTAGAGGAAATATTACACTTCCGCATTTTGGGTTTTCAGTTATTTATGCTTTAAAGACTTTCGCTTTTAGTTAAATGACTCGTTAATATTATTATCGTTGGATTGTTACCGGAAAAAATGTTTAAATGCTTGGCTTGCCTAGCTCCGATAGTAGCCGCCTTCACAACTCCCGATGGTGGGAAATCCGGGTCGTGACAAGTTGGTATCAGAGCTCTAGGTTGCACAGGTCTCGCTGCTCGCGGACAAACTTGGTATAGTCTGAGAGATCGATACGGAGACGTCTGTATTTATCCCCCAGAGGCTACGGAGTTAGGAAAAGTTTCACTTGTGTTCTTTCTTGTCGTGTGATTCTATTTCTCAAATACTGATTGTCTTTCTACTCTGTTCTTTCGCAGATGGCAAGAACACGTGCTTCCTCTTCTACCGCGCAGCAGCCCAAGTCCCCAGTAGCAGCTCCTGTGAGGGGCACAGGCTGAGGCCATGCCAGAGGCCGAGGCAGGGGCAAAGCTCAGCCCCGGGCAGCAGTCCCAGAGGTGGAGCCTCATATTGACTATGATGAGGAGGTTCCAGCCCCAGCAGCTCCGGTGGGCCCACCTCAGGTCCCAGGAGGGGTCATGGTCACCCCAGATCTTCAGGACACTTTAGTCAGATTGGCAGGCTTTATGGAGAGTGTTACTAGAGCGGGTTTGCTGCCAGTAACACCAACCACTTCTCAGGCTGGAGGAGGGGTTCAGACTCCTCCTACACGGACTCCGGAGCAGGTAGCTCCCCAGGCTCATGTCCCAGTGGTTCAGCCAGCTGTGACAGCTCAGCCAGGTATTGCAGCCTAGGCCGACGATGGAGCGGCTATGTCTTCGGATGCTTTGTGGAGACTTTATAGGTTCTCCAAGCTCTTCACCACCACATTCAGCGGTGCTTCATCATAGGATCCACGGGATTTCTTATTCAGTTGCCATGAGATCCTTAAGACTATGGGTATAGTGAAGACCAATGGGGTCGACTTCGCCACCTTCCGGCTTGCAGGATCCGCCAAGACTTGGTAGAGGGAATATTGCCTATCTAGACCAGCAGGGTCTCCAGCATTGACATGAGATCAGTTCACGAAGTTGTTTTTGGAGAAGTTTCTCCCAGTCACTCAGCGGGAGGCACTTCGCAGGCAGTTCGAGCGCCTCCAGCAGGGCTCCATGACAGTTACACAGTATGAGACGCAGTTCATTGATTTGGCACGCCATGCTATTGTTATACTCCCCACAGAGTGAGAGAGGGTGTGAAGGTTTATTGATGGATCGATTCAGCCGATCCGTCTCCAGATGGCTATGGGAGCTGGTAGCGAGATTTCCTTTCAAGAGGCGGCTAATGCGGCTCGCAGAATTGAGATGGCCCTTGCACGGGGAGGTGGTAAGGTGTCGGATAAAAGGCCTCGTCATTCTGGTAGGTTCAGTGGTACCTCATCTGGAGGTAGGGATTCTTATGGTAGAGGCCATTCATTGAGACCCTTTCAGTCAACACTCTAGGTTGCTCATGGTACTCCAGGCGGTGGTGGTTCTTAGTAGCATTATTCTGATCAGCAGCCCATCAGTGCACCTCCACTTTAGAGCTTCCGGGGAGGACATTCAGGTTGACAGGGCCAGCAATCTCAGCAGCCGAGGGCTTGTTATGGTTGTGGTGACCCCGGTTACATTGTCAGATTTTGCCCCTGAGCCTCGGGTAGCTCTCAGCAGCAGGGTCCTCGCCCCATGATTCAGGCACCAGGTGATCCACAGCTTGCCCAGCCAGCTAGAGGCGGAGGTAGGGATCATAGAGGTGGAGGTAGAGATCGTAGAGGTGGAGCTCAGACCGGAAGAGGTAGGGGTCAGCCAGTAGCCGATCGTCCCAGAGATATGGTTTAGGGAGGTGGGGCCCAGCCCCAGTGTTATGCTTTGCCAGCCAGGCCAGAGGCTGAGTCTTCAGATGCTGTTATTACAGGTACTATTATGGTCTGTGATAGGGATGCTTCAATGCTATTTGACCCTGGGTATACGTATTCATATGTATCATCCTATTTTACACCCTACCTGGCTATGCCTAGTGATGCTTTGGGTATCCTTGTTTATGTATCTACACTAGTGGGTGATTCTATAGTGGTCGACCGAGTTCATCGTTCCTTTGTGGTAGTGTTTGAGGTTCTTGAGACCCGTGTTGATTTATTGTTTTTAGACATGATAGATTTTGATGTTATATTAGGGATGGATTGGTTGTCCCCGTATCATGTTATCTTGGATTGTCACGCCAAGACCGTGACCTTGGCTTTGCCAGATTTGCCCCGATTAGAGTGGAGAGGGACCCCAGATCATGTCACCCGTAGTGTTATTTCATAAGTAAAGGCTCGATGCATGGTCGAGAAGGGGTGTCTAGCTTATCTGGCATATGTTCGCGATTCTAGCACAGAGATCCCTTCTATTGTCTTTGTTCCTATTGTTCGGGAGTTCCTTGAGGTTTTCCCTTTAGACCTGCCGGATATGCCGCCCGACAGGGATATTGATTTCTGTATTGATCTGGCCCCAGGCACGCAACCCATTTCTATTCTGCCGTATTGCATGGCCCCGCCATAGTTGAAGGAGTTAAAGGACCAGTTGCAAGATTTGCTAGAGAAGGGTTTTATCAGGCCTAGTGTTTCTCCTTGGGGCGAAACAGTATTATTTGTGAAGAAAAAGGATGGATCGATGAGGTTGTGCATTGATTACCTACAATTGAACAAGGTGACGATTAAGAACAAGTACCCACTGCCGAGGACTGATGATTTGTTTGACCAGCTTCAGGGTGCGAAGGTATTTTCCAAGATAGACTTGAGATCTGGCTACCATCAGCTGAGGATTAGGCGTCTGATGTCCCTAAGACAGCATTCCGCACTCGGTACGGGCATTACGAGTTTTTGGTCATGTCATTTGGGTTGACCAATGCCCCAGCCGCATTTATGGAGTTGATGAACCGAGTGTTCAGACCTTACTTGGACTTGTTCGTGATAGTATTCATTGATGATATTCTGGTATACTCCCACAGCCGGGAGGAGCACGAGCAGCACCTCAGAGTGGTTCTTCAGACTCTGAAGGATAGTCAGTTGTATGCTAAGTTCTCAAAGTACGAGTTCTGGTTGAGTTCAGTTGCATTTATGGGTCATGTTGTATCAGCAGAGGGTATTCAGGTGGACACGAAGAAGATTGAGGCAGTCAAGAATTGGCCTCGACCAGTATCAGCTCCTGAGACTTGGAGTTTTTTGGGGTTAGCAGGTTATTACCATCGGTTCGTGGAGGGATTTTCATCCATAGCAGCCCCGATGACCAGATTGACCCAGAAGGGTGCCCACTTCAGATAGTCAGACGAGTGTGAGGAGAGCTTTCAGAAGCTCAAGACAGCTCTGACTATGACACCGATATTGGTTTTGCCCATAGGCTCAGGGCCTTATACAGTTTATTGTGATGCTTTCCGTATTGGGCTTGGAGCGGTATTGATGCAGGATGGCAGAGTCATTGCTTATGCTTCGAGGCAATTGAAGATCCACGAGAAGAATTATCCAGTTCATGATCTAGAGTTGGCAACCATTGTTCATGCTTTGAAGATATGGAGGCATTACCTATATGGTGTGACATGTGAGGTGCACACTGATCACAAGAGTCTGCAGTACTTGTTCAAGCAGAAGGAGTTGAACTTGAGGCAGCGGAGGTAGTTGGAGCTATTGAAGGATTATGATTTTACTATTTTGTACCACCCGGGAAGAGCCAATATGGTGGCCGATGCATTGAGTAGGAAGTCCGCCAGTATGGGTAGTCTTGCTTATGTTCCAGTCAATCAGAGACCGCTTGCTTTGGATATTCGGGCCTTGGCCAATCGGTTTGTGAGGTTGGAAATTTCTGAGCCTAGCAGAGTGTTAGCTTGCACTGTCGCTCATTTTTCATTATTGGAGCGTATCCGTGATCAACAATTTGATGATCCCCATTTATGTGTCTTGAGAGACACGATGCAACGTGGAGGTGCCACGAAGGTGACCTTAGATGATGATGGTGTTTTGAGGTTGCAGGGGTGAGTTTGTGTGCCCAATGTCGATGGGATTCGAGATTTGATCTTAGCGGAGGCCCATAGTTCACCCGGGCGCCGGGAAGATGTACCAGGACTTGCGGCAGCATTATTGGTGGCGTAGGTTGAAGAAAGATATTGTTTCATATGTGGCTAGGTGTTTGAACTGTTAGCAGGTCAAGTATGAGCATCAGAGGCCTGGTGGTTTGTTCCAGAGGATTGAGCTTCCCGAGTGGAAGTGGGAGAGGATTACCATGGATTTCGTTACTGGACTTCCGATGACTCGGAAGAAGTTTGATGCTATTTGGGTCATTGTTGATAGGCTGACCAAGTCAGTGCATTTTATTCCTGTTGCAGCCACTTATTCATCGGAGAGGTTAGCCGAGATCTACATCCGGGAGATTGTTCGCCTTCATGGGGTGCCGGCATCTATCATTTAAGATCGGGATATACAGTTTACCTCGCGCTTCTGGAGAGCAGTTCAGCAGAAGTTGGGCACCCAGGTTCAGTTGAGCACAACGTTCCATTCTCAGATGGACGGCCAGTCCGAGAGGAATATTCAGATATTGGAGGATATACTCCGAGCTTGTGTCATTGATTTTGGAGGCTCGTGGGACCAGTTCTTGCCTTTAGTAAAGTTTGCCTACAACAACAGCTACTAGTCCAGCATTCAGATGGCTCCAGGAGAAGCTCGGTTATTGGGTACAGATTTAGTTCAGGAGGCCCTGGATAAGGTCAAGATCATTCAAGACAAGCTTCGTTTGGCTCAGTCACGACAAAAGAGTTATGCAGATCGTAAGGTTTGAGATGTAGCTTACATGGTTGGTGAGGGGGTCTTGCTCCTAGTGTAGCCTATGAAGGGCGTGATGAGATTTTGGAAGAAGGGCAAGCTTAGCCCTAGGTTCATTGGCCCATTTGAGATTCTTGATCGTATGGGAGAGGTGGCTTACAGACTTACCTTGCCGCCCAGCTTGTCAGACGTGCATCCAGTGTTTCATGTGTCCATGCTTCGGAGGTATCACGACGATCCAGCCCACATGTTAGACTTTAGCATTGTCCATTTGGACAAGGATCTGTCTTATGAGGAGGAGCCGGTAGCTATTCTAGACCGGGAGGTTCGACAGTTGAGGTCGAAGAGTTATTTTTCAGTGCGTGTCCAGTGGAGAGGTCAGCCTCCTGAGGCATCGGCCTGGGAGTTCGAGTCGGATATGCAGATCCGTTATCCTCATCTATTTCCTAACTCGGGTACTTCTTTCTTTTGTCCGTTCGAGGACGAACGGTTTTTTTAGAGGTGGAGAATGTAACGACCCAAAGGGTCATCACCGTATTTCTCTCTTTTTCTGCGCTTCCAAGGCCTTGAAAACCTAACTTTTAGTTGCCTCGATTTACGTGCAAAGTCCGGGCGCGTAGCCGGAAAGATTATATGTTAAATTCTGTGAAAAATTTCAAAATGTGGCTTTAAAATGATTAAAGTTGACTTCGGTCAATATTTTTGGATAACGGACCTGGACCCGTGATTTGACGGTCCCGGAGGGTCCGTAGAAAAATATGGGACTAGGGGATGTGCCCGGAGTCGAAATCCGAGGTCTAGAGCCCGAGAAAAGAATTTTTTGTGAAATTGTTTTTCTGAAATTAATTAAGGAAATTGGAAATGAAAATTGATTAAAAGACTATGGTATCGGGCTTGTATTTTGGTTCCGATGCCCGGTACAAGTCTTATAAATGATTTAAGCACTATCTGTAAAGTTTGGTTGAAAACGGACGTCGTTTGACGTGTTTTGGACTATAAGTTCCAAATTTGAAAGTTTATGAAACTTAGAAGAAAATCATGTGTTTTGAGGCTTGATTCTATATATATGATGTTATTTTGGCGATTTGATCGCACGAGTAAATCTGTAGGATATTTTTGAGGTTGTGTGCACATTTGGTTTGGAGCCCCGAGGGCTCGGGTGAGTTTTGGATAGGTGTCGAGTTGCATTTTGAACCTTTGAAAAAAATCTGGTATGAAGGCTTCTGTGATCTTCGCAAATGCAAAGAATGGATTTGCAATTGCGAGCTGGCAAATGCGAGCGTCGAGTCGCAATTGCGAAGTCTGGGAGATTCAGGCAGAGGTCGCAAATGCGATGATTTCTCTCGCAAATGTGAGGTGTCGCCCTTCGCAAATGCGATCAGGTTTTCGCAAATGTGAAACCTGTCAACTAGACTGAGGTTCGCAAATACGAACTTAAGCGTCGCATTTCCCAAGCCTGCAGGGTTCGCAATTGCGAACCCCACCCGACTTCGCATTTCCTATATCTTAGGCCTGCATTTTTCATACTTAGATGAATTTTAACCTCATTTATTCATTCTTTCAACTCAAACACTCCATAGGCGATTTTCCAAGAAAACTTTCTTCCCCCAAATCATTTGTAAGTCAATTTTTACTAAATTTCTTCAATCTTTATCATCATTAAACATTTTTTTATCTTAAAATCAAGGATTTCCATGGGTGAAAATGGGGATTTTGGGTAGAACCTAGGCTTTCTTAAAATTGGGGATTTGGACCTCAATTTGAGGTCCGATTTCAAAACAAATCATAGATATGATCTCGTGGGGGAATGGGTAACCGGATTTTAGTTTGAACCTCGGGTTTTGACCACATGGGCCCGGAGGCGTTTTGGGAATTTTTAAGTAAAACTTTGGGAAATTCATTTTCATGCATTCAAGTTGATTCAATTAGCATTTGTTGATACATTCAAGTAATTTGTGAGTATATTCGAGCGGTTTTGTGGTGAATTCGAGGGGTAAAGCTATACTAGAGGCTTGAGTGGATTTTTTGGAGCATTTGAGGTAAGTGTTTGATCTAACTTTGGCTTGAGGGAATAGGATTAGGGTGTTGTTTGCTAATTGCTAAAGGTTGAGTACGGTGTATAGGCATGATGACGAGTATCTATACACCGGTGTTTAGCATGACCGTGGGTCCTTGTTTGTACTTATTCCGATATAGTTATGACTCTATCATGTTAATTGATGAATCCTATGAAATGTGAAGAGTATGATGATTGATTGTGGGTTGTAAATTCTTTGGAGCGTTGGCTCGAACAATAAGAAGACTATTGTGCAAGAAATGAAGGAAATAGAAGGTATTATGATTAAATCCCTTGTCGGGATGGTTTGAGTATATTGATTATTCTCCCTTGCCGGGATTTAGCCGTTAATTGTGTAATTCCCTTGCCGGGACATTTCTTATTATTTGTTTATCCCCTCGCCCCATTCGGTTGTGATTTCTGTTTGGGTGAGGAGAGTGATAATGCATGAAGGGTCATTTCGTGCCATGTTTTGATTATATTTGCACGAAGGGTCATTCCGTGCCATATTTTGATTATATTTGCACGAAGGGTCATTCCATGCCATGTTTTGATTAATTACGCACAAAGGGACATTCTGTGCTCTGATTTGATTATAATTGCACGAAGGATGATTCCGTGCCATGATATGAGAGTGATGTGATGGAAAGCACGAAGGGTGATGCCGTGCACTTTATTTGATTGCTTTTGGTGAGAATGAGAGTAAAAGCACGAAGGTTGATGTCGTGCAATTGTTGATTTTCCTGCTCTCATTAATTATGTTGTTGCCCTGTTTCTTACTTAAATTGTTGAATTTATATCCGGACTGTACTTCCCCAAAGTATGCTTCCCTCCCTTTTTATTGTTTAATTTATGTAATCTTCCCTTTTATTGCATATATATATATATATATATATATATATATATATATATATATATATATATATAT
>MU705864.1:0-41912 GCA_026770625.1 Nicotiana glauca
TCTGCGATTTTCGCTTTTGCGGTCCATTGACCGCTTCTGCGGTCCCGCTTTTGCGGTAAAACAACCGCTTTTGCGATTTTACTTAAACCCCTCAGAATTCGCTTTTGCGGATATCAAACTGCTTCTGCGGTTTCGCCTATGCGGTCCAGTGACCGCTTCTGCGGTCTCACTCATTTTCCCCAGGACCGCTTCTGCGGACACGAATTCGCTTCTGCGGAGACCGCTTCAGCGGAACAAGGTCCGCTTCTGCGGAGACACCCCAGGCCACCTCTGGCCGCTTTTGCGATCAAATAGCCGCATCTGTGGAACCGCTCCTGCGGTCCTTTTTCCGTAGATTCGGAAATAACAAAAGCTAAAAAAATTGCAGACCTGATGCAATACTTCAAAATTCCCGTTTAACCATCCGAAACCATCCCAAGGACCCCGGGACCTCAACCAAAAGCACATACATGATCTATTACTTCATTCAAACTTGCTCGAATCATCAAAACGCCAACGTTAACATCAAAATCTTTAATTATGATCAAATCAAAGTCCAAATTTCCTAAAAACTTCCGAATTGCATATTCGATCAAAAATCCGACCTGAACACCTCCGAATGACCTGAAACTTTGCACGCATATCCAAAATCACCTAACGGAGCTACTGCAACTCTCAGAATTCCATTCCGACTTCCGGATCAAAATCTCACCTATCAACCNTCCCCCGAAGCTAAACAAACCATCGGAATTAGATTTCTAGCCCCCTAACTCACAAGTCATTGTCTGGTTGACTTTTCCAATCTATTCCTTCATTAAAGAGACTAGTCATCCCATTTCCTACCAAACTCGATCCGAATTGACTCAATTCACCAAGTACATATATTGAAAAATTAACAAGCATATAATGGAGAAAACCGGGCGGTAACTTACGTGACGACGAATCGGGTTGTCACAGTATGTTAATGTACAACAATAGGATACATAGAAGTTAGGGATAGGCAATGTCATGTTACAAACTTAGCAGGTAGATCAGAAGGCATGGTAAAGTACTAAAACAAAGAATCAATTGCACATTGAGCAGGAGAAGCATAAATAGAAGAAAATTAGAAAGATAATGAACTGAAGCAAAAGTAAACACATTGGTTGGAGACTTGAAGATTAATTAGGACATACCAGTAAAAGAGCAAGAGCAAGATTCAAAGAAAAAGTAGTAAAACAATATTAGCCTTGGCTAACAGCCGGCTAATAATAAGCAAGAGCAGAGAACAGCAATAGAGCAAAAGCAAGAGAAAGAGAATGCAGAATGAAAGTATTCAGTGGTGTGTGTGTGTGTTCAGAAGACTTGTGTTTTTCGTATGAAAGACTTAGGGTATTTATAGTTAAAAGTAGGTGGTAAAATAAGGTAAAAAAAATCGTAGAAACATGTTAATTTAAGAACTCGGAATCAATCAATTTAGAGAATCAAGGAAGTACTCCAATTAGTTAAGGGAATCAAAATCAAACGAAAAGATTTAGCACCATATAAGGCAAGAAGAAAATATCAGTGAAGGGTTTAATAAAGAATGAGTCGAGGTTCAGTATGCATATAGTAGTCACTTAGGAACAAATTCAGGAAAATTCCAATTAAGGAAAGGCTAATTAGAACAAAGTACCATAGCAAATAAGGTAACCAAAATTAATTAATTTAAACAGGCGAGTGGGATGCTAGGGTTTTGAAAGAAAGTCTTTCAATTACCTACAATCAAGGAAAATCAGAATCAATCATGCGAAGTCATAATTCTGTATTCTCAACATATAAATAGTGGTGAATGAACGAGAGTAGCAAACAAAATTAGTCATATAGACAGAAGGGAACAAGAGATTAACAAACACAAACATTTAGAGATGGTGAAAATAGGCTAACAGATAGAACCAAAGTAAAGGGAAAATCAGGCTAGCACACATAATCAAAATGAAGAAACATGCTAACATATAGAGACGAGGCAAGGAAAATCAGACTAACACACATAATCAAAGCAAAGAATAATGCTAACATATATAACCAGAATAAAGAAATTATGGTAACACACATAACCAAAATGAAGCAAAATCTTTAAAATTGGGGTTTTTAGCTGAGTCAAGCTAAAAAATAGTAGGAGCATAAAATCAGTTAGAATAAACAAGGAGAAGGTTTAATCATAAAGAAATTGGTCAAAACATGCGTAAAAGAAATCCAAGAAACCCTAATTTTTCAAAGAAAGTGATAATGGTTCAAAGTATAGGATCTTTCAGGAGAAACTCGAGAATAAGCAGAACATAGAAGAAAACATGCTTACAGCATGAAAATAACACTGTTTTGAGAGATTCAGGAGAGAGTTAGGGTTTTAAAAAGGAAACCCTAATAGAAGTTGAATGAACCTGTTAAAACTCCACCGATCATGACATTTAGGGGGTGATTTTGTCTAAAATCACACCGGAGGACCCATAAGTTACAGAACCAGGAGCCTTAGGTCCAAATCAACATGGCCCAGAATCCTCAAAGGTCATAGAGGTGTTGAGCAAGATGATGAGAGGCCCATCGGAGACCTGTGATTAAAGGGAAGTGGCCGGAGATGGCCGGAAACAAACCAGGCGAAGCTTTCAGTGATTGAGTTGCAGGGTGGATGCTTCTGGGCTCTCAAGGATAGAGGGAATCGGTGGGCTAGGGTTTCATGGCGGCTGATGGTCGAAAGGGGTGAGACTGGAGGTAGCCGGAGAGACTGTGGAGGCCATGGGAGAAGAAAGAACAAGAAGGTTCTAGAGAGAAGTGGGAGAGGAAGAGAAGAGATAGAGAGAGAAAGACTATCTCGAAGAGATAAGGGGTCTGGGGGGGGGGGGTAATTAGATTATAATTTAGGAAACGAGATCTAGGCCGTTGATCTCATTTGAGCAACGGCTCAAATTAAAACGGGGTTGGGCCGGGTTATAGTAGGGATTGGGCTGGGTAATATCAATTGGATATTGGGCCAATAAAAATCTGATAGGGGGTATGGCCAAATTGGCTAAAATTGAAATAATAAAGGGTTGTTTATTAAATAGCCAATTTTCCCACTTTTATTATTTTATAAAATAGTAAAAATAATTTTAAAAATAAATTAAAGGTACTGGACTAATTAATAGCGTATAAATATTAATTTAAAAATACTAAAAATTATTTTATAATTGTAAAATACTATTAAATGCAAAATAAGCTATAATTGCAATTATATGCAATTTAGCTTAAAAATACCAAACAAATTTGTAAAAAATATGCAAAAATTAATTTAATTATATCTCGATGTAAATATGAGAATAAAAATAAATTATTCACCAAAAATGCTAGTTTGAGAATAATTATTGAATTTTGTAGTATTAAAATAGATAATAAATTGATTTTAAAATCTTTAAAAATAAAGAAAAAATACCAAAACTCTTGGGAATGCTTATATATGCATGTAAATGCTATTTTGAGAATGTTTTGAGTATAAAATATGTAAGGAAAAATGGAGTATCAACAGTAAGCAGGCCGGATTCGGATTTCTTATCTGAAATATGTAATAAATCAGTCTACCTTAACCTTCTAAGTTTAAGTAGACCCTAACCAGTACGTGCACGACATGCTAAACTATTTTTCTTTCATTGAGGAGGCCTATTTGAGCCTTTAATTGTTTATGTTCTTTCCCTAGATTTGCTATATGTATTTTTGATTGTCGCATTAGAATTTTGTCCTTTTAGTTTTTAACCATAAAGGCCCAACATCCCTTCCCTTTAGGATTAGTAGTCCTAAATGCCTCAGGGACTGATAGGATTGAGACGGGTAATAGCATGCAATAAGTAAACAAGACCCTTCCGCGCTTTAATACCTTAACGGGGTGGGAAAGGGTGGATATGGATGTGATGACCGGTGCGCTACGCGTAACCTCTCTTTTGAGGAGTGATTATCGTGTATTGCATTGATGTGATCCATATTATTTATAAACCTAGGACCACCCTTCCCTTTACTTGTTCATTTTATTATTTACTTTCAGAATTTCAAACCGTTTTTCTCAAATTTCAACTTGCCTTTCATTTCTTTTAATTTTATGTATTTGTAACCATTATGTAAAAACCCCCTCATATTTGAAACTCCTACTTGCCCACTTGTTATTTGTACTTAAATTCACAACTATAGTATGGCCAGGAACCATACTAGTGGATCTCGAGGGGTGACTACACTACTAAAAATTATCCCTATTGCAACAGTTATTTAGCAACGGTTATGGTACCGTTACAATAGACTAGCTACTGCCACGGTTATAACCGTCCTCATAGCCTAACGAACCTATTGGTACCGTTATAAAAGAAAACCGTTGCAATAGTCATATAGCCGTTACCACAGATTACTCTATAGGGCCGATACGTTAAACTGTCAGAATAAATTTATCTATTGGGGCAGTTTCTTGGGAGAGAATGCTATGGGAACGGTTGCGGTTTCCCCCCAATTTTCCTTCTCTAATTTACTAAACTCGCGCTACATCTTTGAGTTCAACTTTTTTTTTAATTAATACTTTCAATTTTGTATTCGTAATAATTGGTCTTTATTTAGAATACTCTCCCTTAGAGAATATCGAAAGCCAACACAAGCCCTAATATTTTCCAATACCAATTCCTCCGTCAAACCCAATCACCAGCGAGCCACCTCCTCTGGCCACAGCTTAAACGAGCGCGCTTCTAGGTCTGTTGAGGTAAGCTCTAGTAGAGAAATTTATTTTCTTTCCTCTGCGTGTAGGCTCTAGATGAGAAATCTCAAGAGTATTTTCATATTTCTTCAAATTTGTTGCTTTGGTTCTGCTTCTGAATTATTTTGCTAAAGGCAAAATAACATCTCTCAACACTATAGTGTTTTCCCTAAGTTTGGGAATTTGGTCATATTAATAATCAAGAGATAAGTAACTAAATGTTGATGGCTGATGGTTCAAATTTTTTGATGGGAAATGGAGTTTTGATCTATTGGAATGGGATTTGATTATGATTTATGAGGTTTGAGCTTAATTTCTATAGCTTGTTTGTTTTCTGAATAACTAGAACTGGTGTTTCTTATTATGATTGCTTGTAAATTGGAAAACGTCAAGCTAAGATTATTTAGAGGGAATGTGGTAAATAGAATTGAAAATTGAAGCTTGTCAAGAAATCCTTTTGAAAATTATGCTTATTTTAGTTCTTTACCTTTCTTATGTGGCATTTAAGGTCATTTTTGCTTACACAAATCTGGGATTTTACTTCAGCAGTGGACTGATCTATTACCAAACATAAAAGAGTGGTTGTGATAGTTAGAATGTGTTTATACTTTTATTTTATGTACAGGAATGATTGTACAAAATCTTATAGGAAATATTCTTAATGGTTGTACTATAAGTCTATAATTAGGCATCTATGTAACTAGGAAATATTTCTTGTTTTCCGTAGGCTAAACTCATATAAGGAGCCCTATTTTACGTTGTAGATCGCTAACTAGTGAACATTTTCTCCCTTCTTTTCTCTCGTTTCATACCTTTGATTAAAAACATCTTTTGGCAGTTAAAACACCACATGTTGCTCATTCTAGAGGTTCATGTTTGATATGAGGAAGATGAGTTGTATAAAATTTTCATCCTATGCTCGTGCAACAAAGCGTGTTACCGTTAAATGTATGACACCCTAGTGTCTGCTCTTTATAACTGTTAGTAGTGCCTTATTTGTTTAAAAATTTGGTTGTAGTAAGAAGGCTCTTTGAGAAGGTATGATATTTGGGTTGGTTGATGTTTTGTGATAACATGCAACTATCAAGTACTATGGCATCGATATATTTGTACATCATGTTTCCTATTTTATTATAGTGTGATTAGATGATACTTTGGAATTTTTGTGGTTCATCTATCAGACATGTCAAAGAACCGGGAATCACTGTTTAGTTGAACTTTCTTTGTTCCGAGTAGTTGCTGTATCAAATTTGAGTTCTCTGCAATATATCAGAGGTTTTTCTCAGTAACTGTAATTATGGCTTATTCTTAATTTGTTGTAATCAACCAATTGTTCCTCACTCTTTACATGATTAGGATTGATAGTTTATAATTGAATATTCTGGAGAAGTGATATCATCTGAAGAAGCAAAGAAAATGTTTCAGGCTTATGATGCTCATGGCAAGTTATCAGCAAGAGTAAGCGTTTTTTCCAAATTCTACAACAACTAAGTATCATTTCAAACTAGTTGAGCTCGGTTAGCTTTCTTTTCGAAAACCACATACTAGTTATTGTATAACAGTTTGAAGTTTATTTTCTTCATGCAATATGTTCGAAAGATTCTTAATGAGTGAGAACTAACGAGAAATGTTCCTTATAAAAAAAACTAACGAGAGATGTTACCAACTCAAACTGTTAATGTTATGGTCTTGTCAAAATGCCTACTATCGGTATGAAAGTGGACAAAAGTCTCAGTCTGGAAGAGTCTTTTAGGTCTGAGCATCTACTTCAAATTACTTAATTCCTTCTTGATAGTCTAGAAATCCAGTTGATTGCCTGATTCTTCCAATGAAATTGATGGTCCATATCCACTGCTATCACTAATGAAAGGGAGAATATTACTCGTCCACAAGATTTTTCTTGTTTTTTGCCCACAAATTGGTAGTATGAATGTTCGTCTAACTGGCGGTGCTACTACTCAAAACTGATACTTTATTTACGTATAAATGCTAAAGCGCCCCATGTGCATCATACATCATCCGCAAACGAGCTCTATACAATTATATGTTAGGGTAATTATTTTGTTTTTGTTTGTTTGTAAAAGTTATTATGCCTTGAAGTTTGGCTTCTGATGCAAATGGTGTTCTCAGAAGATCTAATGGATTCTGGTTCTAATTTATGCTCTTAACTTACATTGTATGCGAGTATATCTTAGTAGATCTAGGAGATCTAATGGATTCTGTTTCTAATTTATGCCCTTTAACTTGTTATATCTTCTCGCATGTCGTGCTTGAATTCTTCAGATCATGTCATTAGTACGAAATTACGGAGTTCCCTTTTTGTTAGGTTGGTGAGTGTAGTTTCCCTAATATCGTCCTTATAGTTACTAATGTAGCTACACGTAGTATATACATGTAAGAGGATACAAATTATCTTGTTGTTTAGGTGATGTATTAATATTCGAAGATGTTAAGGCAAGTTATCTTGCTTAAAAAATAACAGATTGGAGAGCTGTTTGATTTGGTTCGTCTATTGTGGAAAAAATTGAGGAACAAAAGACAACTATTCGTCAAGAAGTTGTTGCAGATATCCTTGCATGACTTCCGTCGTCCATCTACTGATAGCAACAAAGAATGACAACTCATTCCAGGTATTAATATTGCTTATTTAAAATAAAAAAGTACTAATTTAAATCTTTTCTTTTGGCGACGTACCTACCAATGGGTGGATGAGGGATAGGGAAATTTCTTCTATATTTTAATTTGACCCATTAAAATCTGCCGAAGATACTCTATTTATTAGGAGGAAATGATCAAAATGGTCCTTAATGTACTGGGGTCGGACTATTTTGGTCCTTATTATATATCAACTGATAGTAATAGTCCTTAATATATATATATCAAGTAATAGTAATAGTCCTTAATGTATGTAAAATGTGTATGGTTTTAGTCTCAACCCTAAAAACTAACGGTACAAATCAAATATATTGTTAAACTTAACTTGAATCAATTAAAAGAAACATAGACAACTCTCCCTCTACTGCTTTCTTTCACTCTTTTTCTAAAATGAATTTCTGTTAGCATCAAATTTGATTATCATCTAATCCTTGTTGGGGTGAGTATTATCCGAGTTTTGTCTTCACTTGGCTACAGATACTGAGTTACTATTGCAACAAGAACCAATTCTAATCTCAGATTCTTGATTCAGTTTAGTGGGTTACCAAGTGTTAAAATTTCCTTCACATCTACTAGTATTATATGCTTGAAATTTCTTCTACCATGTGCACTGGGTAACACCATCGAGTTGACTCAGTGTCATGTACTTTATAGAAATTTCTTCGTATTTTGCGACCCAATGTGTGCTCAGCACTTTCAGTCGCTTTCTTACTGGAAATCAAGAATTGGTTCATGTCAAAAGTAGATGTTGCTTTATTTTCTTTGTAGCTATGAAAGAGTTTCAAGAGCGAGTTGTTCTCTTCAGCAATTTCTTTTACTATAAAAATAAATAGACTTTGACATAAATATGAACAGAAGGTCGGATTTTGAGGTGATTTTGACCCTAGAGAGTCTGCTGAATAGTTTGAGTTCATGGATAGAACCACAATGAGATTTTTCATGGCTCTGGTGCCTCTTCTGTACAGGGAGCTCGCTATTTTTTTCCAATATATTGCATATAGAAATAATGGCATAGTCGTATTTACAAATGATGTTTTGAGCAGGTTGAAAATTTTGCGATAGTCATATATACAAAGGAAACTCTGCCGAAAAATTTAAGAATTTAGAGAGTTTGAAAATTTTCGAGTTATCAAATTTAAAAAATAAATTTCTTTCATTGCTTATTAACTGAATTTGTGCTTGAAGCTGCTTTAAGTACTTTATGACTCAATTATCCTAAAAATTTTGTTTGATTATTTCTCATTGTCTTTTGTTGGTGCAGGAATTGCGGATGAAAGCAGTGACGAATATCTTACTTGAGTGTTGTTGATCGTTGTTAGACTTTCTATTATTATGTTTAAGGTGTATTTTAGTTTAGAACATTTTGTATGCGAACTATCTATTTTGACTTTTCAATTGTCGACCAAACAATGTATCCATATTTTGTTTTGTACATGGATAATGCTAGTTGGATATGTTGTAAACCAATTTCATGGAATAGGAAAATATTTCTTATTCTGCTTCCACAAATATTATAATTTGTTGCAATAGAGACTATAACCGTTCCAATAGACCTAGCAAATAATAAGAGCAACCCCTAATAACCGTTCTAATATGTCACAATTCCGTTGCAACAGGGTACTAATAATTATTCCAATATATCCCAAAAACCGTTGCAATAGGCTTAAAAATCAACTGTATTATTATATCAGAATGGTTTATAATCGTTCCAACAGAAAAGGAAACCTTTCCTATAGATAGGACAATGGTGCAGTCCAAACCGTTACAATATCCCTATCTATGAGGACGGTTTTCAAACCATTGCAAATAAGTGTTCCAATAGACCTATTGTAACGCCGAATCTCGGAACGCATCCAAATCCATCCCAATATACCTATAGGGACGGTTAGCCTATCTATTGCAACGATTTTAGAAGGGTTGCCATAGCTGCAATTTCTAGTAGTGCTAACCTTCGCTTCGGGATAACTTCAAGCCCTTACCCAATCTCTGGTTTCTAAATCAAACTCTTCTTAGTGTCCTAATGCACTTTAATCATTAGGTTGAGACTCTTCTCTTTTAATACCCGTTGAAAGAGTTGTCAAAGTCATAAACCTAATTTCGCGAGAAAAAGGGGGCGCGACAACAAGGCGATTGTGCTGGGGATTTCTTTAGGCTTTTACCATTTCA
This sequence comes from Nicotiana glauca, assembly GCA_026770625.1. Classification (NCBI taxonomy): domain Eukaryota; kingdom Viridiplantae; phylum Streptophyta; class Magnoliopsida; order Solanales; family Solanaceae; genus Nicotiana; species Nicotiana glauca. Next base: position 9,518 of record MU705864.1, read on the forward strand.
TGTTATTTGTGACTTTATGCTTCTTTATGTGTCTTTATTTAATGCCTTTAAGTATTTATTTCCCTCTTCAACTACGAAACTAACTAGGCTCTTTGTTTCTTTCTTTCATTTCTTTTAACGCTTTCCTTTACCGCTTTCCTTTAATACTGTTGAGGAATTATTGTAATTATTACTTTATGAACATGCAAATATGTGACAACTTGTTTTATTATTGTAACTGCATATTCAATATCATAGTCCACTCGTGCCAAAAAAAAAATACCATAGCAACGCATATAATGAGTGATTACGCCCTTCCGATATTATCACCCCCCAAATTCGGCAAAGGCATATTTGCGGTAAAACCAATCGATGGTTTCGTGCCTTTCCCCATTGAGTTGTCCGCTCAAGGGTACCAGTATAACACCCTATAGAAACCTTAATCTGCTTAATTGTGCATGCATCATTATCAAACCTAGCCGAGCCAGTTATGTTGTCCGCATAATGACTCTTTAAGGTAGCCTGTCCAAAGTCCGCTGGATTTCCTTGAAACCTCAAACGGACACTACCACGTATTGTTCATTTATTTGGAGAACTAAATGCTTTTTATGTCCATTATTGATATTTAATAGTCGAGTGTGGTGGGGTAAGGGCCTAACACTTTTGTCCTACAGAAAATGAGGCACGAAGTCCCTAGATTCGGCATGGTAACCAACATCCACCCAAGATTGCTATTCTGGTGGAGAGATCTTCATTCCAGTGATCAGACACTTGTCCAAAAATACTTAGGAAATTTACCTTCTCTTCTGGAAATCTAACCCAACAACAAAATCATATAAGTTGATACTCTGTTCTGGGATGGCGATAAGTCTGTGTTCCGCTTCGATGACATTGAAATGTCACCCTTGCTAGAGTAAATAGGAGGACTGAGTGATATACCATGGGAGACTCCGGGTTTGTAAATGCCAGAAAATTGCATGGGTAGAGGTTTTCTCAAAGTGATGGGTCTAAAGAAGAATCCAGATTTGACCTATTTGAAAGAGTCGTACATTCCTTTCGATTATTTGTATGAGAGGTACGACCATAGCAAGTCCTACCACACTTATCCTGATGAGTTCGCCCTCACATCCTTGGGACATATTCACCGAAGGGTCTTTGTCTTAATGTTCTGTTTCCTGGGATGATAGTGTTTCCTATAAAGAAAGCGAGGATCCACACCATGCTAGCTATTGTCACTAAAACTTTAATGGAGGGAATTAGTGGGCAAACATTTAGCATAGTGCCCGTGATCATTGTATAAATGTACCGAGCCTTGGAATAACTGCCAATGAGGAGCCAAACAGTTCGAGGTTTGCAACTTGCTACTCCAACTCTAGCTCATGGAGCACCTTTAAAAGTGCGAATATCGACAATAGATTCAGCGTAGGGATTGGGACGATCATATTTCCTTCCATCAGCCAACGCGAATAAACTATATGCTTGACATGTTTGCTTAACCAGAAGATGCCAAAGTATGGGTAGAGTTATTTGAAAATCTCAAAGAGGACCAAGTACAATGGATGTTCGAATGGTTCCCTACTGAGGAGTTCATTGCCCGATCCAGGGATGCACCGTTTATGATACTTATCAGTTTGAGGGGAACCTACCCTTATGTCCCTCTCCGAATTATGAGACAGGCTAGTAGGAAGCAGGTTATTCCAAGGGTCGACAAGATGAGTCACTTCTGGGCTGATTTCCAAGCCAATGACAGCCCTTACAAGTTCCAAGAGCAACATATGTGGCACTGTAAAATCATCATGGGAAGAGATACCATTGAGCCGGATAGATACCGCATCGGTTGTTCTCCATACTATTCAGGTTGGTTGGAGGATAACCACAATGGTCTGGGTCAACCCGGGTTTGTTCGAGGTCACAGGATCATCAATGAAAAGGCTAAAGCGCAAGTTAAGTACAATCAAGTGTGCAAGAGGATTTGAGAATACGAAAGTGAGAACTGTGAAATTCAAGAAGCCAACCAAAAGTTGATCGAAGAATGGAAAGACATGGCTGTTAGCGCCAACAAGCGACTGGGGTACTTAGAGCGGGGTTTAGTAGAGCTGGAAAGGAAAATCATCAGAAGGATTGAGGACTACCAGAATACTAAGGGAAACGAGGGTTGACACCTGGATAGAGCCTACTTGCTGGTAGGACTTCGTGAGTTGGTGCAACTGTTCGATAGAGCCAAAGATGCTGAGTCTAGGAAAGGTCCTTCTGGGACCAAGTAGATAGGAATTTACCCTTTCGTTCTATGAATGTAATAAGGCCAATGGCCATTAGGGAAATTTTATTTTCTGTCATTTAGTGTTGTTTTAAGATTCGTCTTATTTTTATCAATAAAATGAGGCATTTAGCATTCTAAGTTCTCCAAATCAACTTGTCTCTAGGCCTACCTTGGGCACAATGAGGCTCCCAAATTAGGACACGATTTACATTCTCGCACTATGTGTTTAAATATCCCAACATCTTTTATTATAATCCTCAATGACTTGATACCTTTTTTCTTTTACCTTTTGTTTTATTCCCCTCCCCCAAAAGGTTAGTTCGTGCACTCTAGCATCATCATCCTACTCCACAAGATCTAAGGGCCCTCCACCCACTCCTCTTCCTAGTCCCGTCAGAAATAGCAACAAGGGAAAGATGAAGATTTGAGCAACATTAGAAAGGAAAACTCGGTTGAACGGGTAGAAATCACTCAGGGTACTCAGGTCTCCAAAGAAAGTGCATCCCAACTTGAGCAGAAACTGTTGAAATTTTAGGAGGAACTTGATCAGGTCTGGAACTTGGCAAGCTTGTCATTTTCCCTCACCACCCCAAATGTCAATTTTCCAAATGATCAGAACCCCACACCTCCACAAAATATCCCCAAACCACAAAACCATCCCGCTCCTCACCACCACTGCAATACTTGCCACAGATCCAACAGTACTCCACTACTCATCCCAAAACCTTTGAACTCCACAAATGACCATTTCCACACTCACCATAACACCCCTATCTATGTGGAGACAATGCCACACTCCACTCAACCCATTTCAAGCACACCCGAGTCGGATGATAAAGACTCACTTATCAGGAACTTGGTTGCAGAACTCAAGAAACCGACTAGCCGAATTCAGGGCGTCGAAGGAAGCAAGAGGATTGAGGGGTCGAACTACGAAGACCTTTGCATACAACTAGATGTTGAAGTGCCTGAGGGGTACAAACCTCCTACGTTCGAGATGTTTGATGGTACATGGGATCCAAGAGTTCACTTGAGAATGTACTGCGACAAGCTGGTCGGAGTTGGGAAGGAAGAAAGGATTCGCATGAAACTTTTCATGAGGAGTCTTAAGGGAGATGCCCTATCTTGGTACATTGGCCAAGATTCGAAGAAATGGTCAAATTGGGTGAGTACGACATCACATTTCATGGACAGGTTCAGGTTTTAATACAGAAAATACACCGGATGTGTTCTACATTTAGAACCTAAAGAAGAAGCCTATGGAAACATTCCGTGAGTATGCCACTTGCTGGAGGTCAGAAGATGCTAAAGTCAGGCCTGCTCTAGAGGAAGAACAAATGAACAAGTTTTTCATCTGTGCTCAGGACCCGTAATATTATGAAAGACTGATGCTGATCGAGAATCATAAATTTTCTGACATCATCAACCTGGGAGAAAGGATTGAGGAAGGTATCAAAAGTGATATGGTTACGCACTTGAAAGCCCTGCAAGCTACCAACAAGGCTCTACAGTTTGGTGGTACATCCAAGAAAAGGGATGTAGGTGTCGTAATGGTTGCACAGAGAACTAAATACCCTATCAAATACCAAACCTACCCAATGCCTCCACTCACATATCAACCTACTCCAAATTACCAAGCACCTCCACCTTCTTACCAAACTGCCCCACCTACTTATCAATCACCTCCACCTCCTACATAACAACTTGCATCAGCCAGATATTCCCACTGGCACATGTCTACCAAACCTATAATACTCAACCATCCCACTATCAGTCACCTCCCCCTTGCCAAAACTTTCCTAGACCCCGACCAAATTTCGATCGCAAACCTCCCAAACAATACACCGCCATTGCTGAACCAATTGACCAGCTGTACGAAAGGCTCAAAGCTGCTGGTTAAGTCACTCCTATCCCTGTTATAACTCTTGAAAACACTTTCCAATAGGTCAATCCAAATAAATCCTGTGCATACCATTCCGGCATGAAATGGCATAATTTTAATTAATGTCGCTCTTTGAAAGATAAAATCTAGACTTTAATTGATAACAAGATTATTGTGGCAAATGAGCCTGCTCCGATTATCTGCAATAACCCTCTACCAGACCACAAGGGCAGGGGTGTTCACATGATTAAAGTAGGGGATGGTTGGGATCCTAAGGGGTTGATCGGTTTGATCGTAGAAGGTGACGATCCAAAGAAGCCAACAGTCACCCTTAATCTGATTGTATTCCAGATTCAGCCTTCTGGGGGCGCCGAGATGAACATGTCCATACCACTTGAGTTTGAAGCACCCTCTTCTACAAAGACGCCAGCACCGATTGAGGTCGAGTTTGGGTCCCCAAAAAATGCACCTGTACCATTTGAAGTTGCAGTCTTACCTTCCAAAATACAGGCTCTGTTCGGAGTAAAGGTGCCCATTCTAGTAGCAATGTCGGCTATAACGCCATTCCATACAACTACCATACTATGGGATTATACAGCCGAGGCAAGAAGAAAAGGGAAAGCCATGTCCGGAGAAGTAGTTGCGGCACATGGTATGACAAGAACTGGCAGGGTTTATACTCCAGAACACTTGGCTGAGTAGTTGCGGCACAGGGTATGACAAGAACTGGCAGGGTTTATACTCCGGAACACTCGGCCGACCATCACGAAAACTGGGCCTGATGACCTTTAGAGAAAGATACAAGCCAAGGAATACTCAGTCATTAATAGACTGAACAAAACACCAGCACAAATCTCTATCCTGGCTTTGCTGCAAAGTTTCGATGCACACAAGAATGCCTTGTTAAAGGTGCTAAGTGAGGCATATGTACCGAAGGAGAAATGGAAAACATGTTAGGGCAGGTATTGGAGAGTCACAAGATCACTTTTCATGAAGATGAGTTGCCACCAGTTGGATTTAGTCACAACAAGGCATTGCACATCACCGTGCAATGCGAGGATTATTTTATCACCTGAATCTTGAATGATGGAGGGTCCAACCTTAATATTTATCCGTTGGTAACACTCAGAACATTGGGAAAAGCCTACATAACATCAAGGACGGGGCCATCAACATCAAAGCTTTCGACGGTTCACAAAGGTCCACCATTGGGGAAATTAGCTTGTGTTTTCAAATAGGGCCTACTTGGTTTGATGTTGATTTTCAAGTAATAGACGTGCCGACGTCTTACAACTTACTGTTGGGACGACCGTGAATTCGTGCCGCTGGGGCTATAGCATTAACACTACATTAGGCAGTGAAGTTTGAGTGGAACCACCAAGAGGTGATCATTCATGGCGATGGTAGCAATCCCATATACAGTCGCCAGACCATCCCCGCAATCGGAGGTAGAAGAAAGATAGGTGGGGAGACCTATCACCGCATCGAACGAGTCAACGCCGTTGAGAAAGACAAATGGTAGGACAACAAAATTGAGAGCATATTGAAGAGGAGCAGATATGACCCTGGCAATGGACTTGGAAAGAATCTCCAAGGAATCGCCAAGCCTATCAAATTGAAGAATCATGGCACCACTTTCGGTTTAAGATATGAGTACACTTGGAGGAGTTCAACAAATGGTCGCCACCGTGGCGCGGTCCTTACTACCCACTGGAGCAACCAATACCATATTTGGAGCAGACCTTCCAGCCAGTCGATGTTATCTATAGGTCGGAAGAAGAGGAAGCACTGGCAGCAGTGAGGAATTGTTCTTAGAAGATAATGACATGGATTGTTGTGTTGTTTTCGAGGAGGAGGGGGTGGAAGGCTGTTCCATATAGGCAGTAAGCCGAGGATCATGCCTCAGCAATTGGACCATCAGAACTACCAAACCCCAGAAAGCTTTGGGGTAGCAAGGCTGAACAAGGCATCATGCATTATCTTTTATTAGTTGACTTTCCTTTCACATTATTATTTCTAAATAAAAGATCCAATGTTTAAAACAATTATGAAATTTATCAAAGCATTTCGATTTTCCTTAGAAATATTACTCTTATTATTTCTCTCATTACTTTATTTATACAGCATTACTATGACTTATCTTGATGAACCGATGAGTGTGACATGCAACTAAACAACACAACAAACAGACATAGATTCACAGGAAGATGATATACCAGAAGAGATTGTTAAAGAAGTTGAGAATTGTGAGAATAGACGTAAGTCCAACCTGGACGAGACAGAGGTCGTTAACCTGGGAGATGCATATAATATTAAAGAAACGCGCATTAGGATTCATTTGTCACATTCAGAAAAGAAAGAGTACACAGAATTTTTGAGAGAATATGAGGACATATTGGCCTGGTCGTATGACAATATGACTCGTCACAGTACATCTATTGTGGCTCACCAACTGCCAACTGATCCGACATGTCCACCGGTAAAGCAGAAGCTCAGAACGTTCAAGCCTGACATGACCTTGAAAATCAAGGAAGAAGTTTAATCAAGTAAAAGTTAAGGTTCTCAAGGTAGTAGAATATCCGACATGGTTAGCCAACATCGTGCCAGTGCCGAAGAAGGATGGGAAGGTCAGGGTCTATTTTGACTACTGGGATCTCAAACGGGCTAGTCCGAAAGACAACTTCCCTTTGCCAAACATACACATCCTGATTGACAATTGCGCCAAGCACGCGTTGCAGCCATTTGTGGATTATTTTGCTGGGTATCATCAGATTTGGATGGATGAAGAATACGCTAAGAAAACGGACTTTATTAGGCCGTGGGGGATGTACTGCTACAAGATGATGCCGTTCGGGTTAAAGAATGCAGGGGCCACCTACATGAGGGACATGACTGCCATTTTCCACGATATGATACATAAGAAGATTGAAGTATATGTAGATGATGTCATCATCAAGTCCAAGAAAGCCCCTGATCACATGGAAGATTTAAGGAAGTTCTTCCATTGACTGAGAAGGTACAACCTGAAACTGAATCCCGCGAAATGTGCATTTGGGGTCCCTGCTAGAAAACTACTTGGGTTTATTCTGAGTCGCTGGGGGATAGAGATGGATCCATCAAAGGTCAAAGCTATTCAATAATTTCCACCGCAAAGAACAAGAAGGACGTTATGAGTTTCTTGGGAAGACTTAACTACATTAGCCGGTTCATAGCACAATTTACTGTTATTTGTGAGCCATTCTTCAAGATGTTGAAGAAGGACGCCGCAACCAAATGAACTGATGATTGTCAATTAGCCTTTGACAGAATCAAGGAGTTCCTGTCAATACTGACAATCTTGGTCCCGCCCGAGCCAGGTAGACCCCTATTACTCTACCTTGCAGTATTGGATGGAGCGTTCGGTTGCATTCTGGGGCAACATGATGAAATGGGGAGGAAGGGGCAGGCCATCTATTACCTCAATAAGAAGTTCACCTCGTACGAGGCCCGATATTCTCTGTTAGAGTGCACCTGTTATGCTTTGACTTGGGTTGCTCAGAAGCCAAGGCACTATTTCTGTGCCTATACTACGTATCTCAAATCAAGGATGGATCCCTTAAAGTACATCTTCCAGAAGCCCATTCCTAATGGCAAGCTGGCCAAGTGGAAAATCCTATTGAGTGAATTCGACATTGTCTATGTAACTCAGAAATCAATCAAAGGAAAGGCATTGGCAGATCATCTTGTTGAGAATCCCGTAGATGGAGAATATGAACCCTTAAAGATGTATTTTCCCGATAAAGATGTATCATTCATAGGAGAAGACATTGAAGAGTCCTATGATGGTTGGAAAATGTTTTTTGACGGAGCAGCAAATTTCAAAGGAGTTGGCATAGGAGTAGTCCTAGTATCAGAAATTGGCCAGCAATATCCAATGTCTGCTAAACTCAAGTTCCCGTGCACCACCAACATGGCTAACTATGAAGCCTGCATCTTAGGGCTCAAGATGGCCATTGACATGAACATCCAAGAGTTGCTAGTAATCGGAGATTCAGATTTGCTTATACATCAGGTCCGAGAAGAGTGGGCAACCAAGAACTCCAAGATACTCCCTTATCTCCATCATGTACAGGAATTTGGAAAGAGGTTCACAAAATGAAATTCCAACATGTCCCCATAGTCCAAAATGAGTTTGCCGATGCATTGGCTACCCTATCATCTATGATACAACATCGAAACAAGAATTTTATTGATCCCATTATGGTAAAGAACCATGATCAGCCAGCTTACTGTGCTCATGTTGAAGAAGAAGCACACAGAAAGCCGTGGTTTCATGATATCAAGGAATACTTTACAAAAGGAGAATACCCAGATCTTGCAAACGCTACTAAAAAGTGCACACTTCGAAGGTTATCTAACAATTTCTTTCACAATGGAGGAATCCTGTATAGGAGGAATACCGATTTGGGACTACTAAGATGTGTTGATGCAAAGGAAGCATCTAAATTCCTAGAAGAAATCCATGCCGGGACCTGCGGGCCACATATGAACGGTCTTGTCTTAGCTAAGAAGATACTCCAGGCTGGTTATTTTTTGATGACCAGGGAAACGGACTGCATCCAGTATCTCCAGAAATGCCACCGCTGGCGGATACATGCAGACATGATAAAGGTACCTCCAAATGAGCTTAATGCAACAAGCTCGCCTTGGCCTTTCGCCGCCTGGGGAATGGATGTCATCAAACCAATCGAGCCTGCTGCTTCCAACGGCCACAGGTTTATCTTGGTAGCAATTGACTATTTCACCAAATGGGTTGAAGCAGCATCTTACAAAGCATTAACTAAGAAAGTCGTGGCAGATTTTGTTCGCGATCGCATCATATGTCGGTTCAGAATTCCAGAGTCAATCATTACTGATAATTGCTCCCACCTCAACAATGATCTGATAAATGCCATGTGTGAAACCTTCAAGATCAAACACAAGAATTCTACAACCTATAGACTTCAGATGAATGGAGCTATAGAAGATGCCACCAAGAATATCAAGAAGATACTGAGGAAGATGATAGAGAAACATAAGAAATAGCATGAGAAGTTATCATTTTCTCTATTGGGGTACCGCATCACAGTCCGCACATCAACCGGGGCAACCCCCTATATGCTGGTTTATGGTACAGAAGCGGTCATTCCCGCCGAAGTAGAAATCCCTTCCCTAAGGATCATACAGGAAGCTGAATTCGACAATACAGAATGGGGGAAGAGTCATTACGAATAGCTAGCTCTTATAGAAGAAAAAATAATGAATTCAGTTTGTCATGGCCAGCTTTATTAGAACAGAATGTCCAGAGCATTCAACAAAAGAGTCAAGCCAAGACAGTTTACACCGGGGCAGCTGGTGTTAAAGAATATTTTTCCGGATCAAAGTGAAACCAAAGGGAATTTCTCTCCCAACTGGCAAGGCCCGTATATGGTTCACCGGGTTCTAACCGGAGGAGCCCTCATACTCGCAGAAATGGACAGAGAAGTTTGGCCAAAGCCGATGAATTCAGACGCAGTCAAGCGATACTATGTGTAACCATTTATGATTTCCTTTATGATATAATTTGAACTATGCCTAACCTGATTCCCGTTTAAGAGGGGATATGTATGCAGCCCTATGGGTTCGGTCACAATTCAATAAAATTTTCATTTCCCCCGCTATTGGAAACTGGGGCAAAATTTTAAGGAAGATCCTCAAAATTCCGAAGTTGATTTCAGCCATTTATCATCAACAGACGTCAGAAGCAGCAGCCCAGTAAACTGGGGCTGAATTTTGAGAAGGACCCTCAAAATTCCGGAGGAAGAGAAGCTGCAATGTCTTGAACCATGTCGCGGTCGTCGGTTCATCTAAAGAAAACTATTCTTAATTACGCATTTATATTATGCTAAATCATGCATGTCTATTATCAAAATTTCTTCGTTTAGCAATGCTACCCCAAGGATGCACACAGTATCACCAAACGGAGCTGAGTCGGTCAAGCAAACTCACGATTTTTCTTTGAATTGTTTGCTAATTTTCCTTATGTTAAAATCTTTTCCATCTTTCTGACTCGGTTCATTCATACAAAATCTTTGACTTTTGATTTCTTGGTTGTTAATTGATTTTCTTTCCTTAAATGTTACAACCATGTACTGTCAAGACCCTATCCTTAAAATAACTTTTATGTATTTACCCCTAATTTGCTACTTTGCATAAAGTGTTTGATTAATTTCTTTCTTTATTTAGTTTTACCCATTTGAAATATGAAACCCTTAATTAAAAAACCTTGTGTAATTGATTGACAATGAATTTTCAAACTATTCTCTTACCTTATTTCTGCTTGCCTTATATACTGTTAAAGGCATAGCCACTTTTCACCAACACACACTTTAGACTTGACAGTTTCACAATCTCTTATGAACTCACACTTTAGTATTCTAACTTCATGTTTGCACTTTGGCTTTTACAAGACTACTGCTTTTCTACTTGTTTTCTTTGAGACTTGTATGTTCTAATTTAAGCTTCAGCATCACCCTCAATGTGTTTACATATATCTTTCTGTATCCATGTCTGCTTTCTATTGCTGTAGAGTTAAATATTTGACAAGCATGTTAATTTCTTCTTGCTTATTTCCGTGGTGAATTCCTGCTTCCTATTTCCCTTTGTGTGCTTTAAGGTATAGTTCAGGACATGGCAATATGCAAGTTATTGTTCATGGTTTGAATTTCATCCCTTAGGGCATCCTAACCTTTAAAACAATGTGTTCTAACAGGCTTGTGGGGTGTGCCAGCATTTCTCATTGCTAGGTATGCCCACTAACATGTCCTTGCCTCTTTGCCACTTCCCCTTTTCCCTTTTCAGAACCCTTTCTACACTTACACTCTTTCCTAGTTTCTACGTTTTACCCCCCCATGAGCCTTGCCTTGGGACCTTGAGTTCCCTCTAAACTTGGACACTTGAGGATTAGTAGTCCTAAATGCCTTGGGACAATGTCCTGCTCATAGGGTTTTCTGCACTTCTGCATGTATATAGATTTCCTGCTCATAGGGTTTTCTGCACTTCTACATGAATATAGATATCATGTCTATAAGGTTTTCTGCACTTCTGCATTTATACAGATAGCATGTCTATAAGGTTTTATGCACTTCTACATTTATATAGATACCATGTCTATAAGGTTTTCTTCATTATCACATATAGATACCATGTCTATAAGGAATTCTGCATCTCTCATATACATACCATGTTCACAGTTAACTAGAAATCTAAGTCCTGCCTATACAACTATCACTAGGCAAACCTATTTATAGGGTTTAAATAACTAACAACATTTAGATACCATGCCCACAGGATTCCTGCACTCTTGCTACGTCTATAAAAAATGTTTAAAATTAACAACGCCTAAAAAAGCATACCTATGGGAACTATCAACCAAATCTGGATCGTTTCAATCGCTTATAAGTCAAAAATTAGTAACCATAATGCCTAACATCTGTAGAATTTATGTTCTTTTACCAGAACTCGCCTTTCCTGATTAACTGATAATCTTTTCCCAAAATCAGCATACTTCTTCTTTTTCCGGAAACCAGTAGATATCATGCCTATAGGTTTCGTTTAACACTTAGGCAAGACATAAGGTAAACTTGTAAACTGAATCAGATTTTGTTAACTACAACCAGCAGGCAGGCCTGATTCGGATTTCTTATCTAAAATATGTAATAAATCAGTCTGCCTCAACCTTTCAAGTTTAATTAGACCCTAACCAGTATGTGCAAGACATTCTAAACTATTTTTCTTTAGTTGAGGAGGCCTGTTTGAGCCTTTAATTGTTTATGTGCTTTCCCCAAATTTTCTATATGTGTTTTTGATTGTCGCCTTAGAATGTTGTCCTTTTTTTAACCATAAAGGCCCAACATCTCTTCCCTTTAGGATTAGTAGTCCTAAATGCCTCCGGAACTGATAGGATTGGGATGGGTAATAACATGCAATAAGTAAACGAGACCACTCCGCACTTTAATACCTTAATGGGGTGGGAAAGGGGTAGATATGGATATGATGACCGGTGAGCTAATGCCACGCGTAACCCCTCTTTTGAGGAATGATTACCAGGAATTGCATTGACGTGATCCATATTATTTATAAACCTAGGACCCCCCGTTCCCTTTACTTGTTCATTTTGTTATTTACTTTCGGAATTTCAAATCGTTTTTCTCAAATTTCAACTTGCCTTTCATTTCTTTTAATTTTATATATTTGTAACCATTATGTAAAACTCACTCATATTTGAAAATCTTACTTGCCTACTTGTTATTTTCACTAAAAGTCACAAGTATAGTATGGCCGGGAACCACACTAGTGGATCCCGAGGGGTGCCTAACACATTCCCTTCAGGATAATTTCAAGCCCTTACCCAATCTCTGATTTCTAAATCAAACGCTTCTTAGTGTCCTAATGCACTTTAGTACCCGTTAAAAGAGTTGTCAATGTCATAAACCTAATTTTGCGAGAAAAAAGGGGCACGACAATTCCTCCTAAGCCTCATAACATTGTTCCAACACAATGTCCAACTACTTTGATGCCTTCAAACCAAAGTTTTAGTGACAAACTAATTGATGGGATTCAAGAGGAGGAACTCCACATGGACATTGATTATCAGCCTCCTCCACCACCTCCTTATGGTCTTTCCAATTACATGCCATACTCCAAATATGATCACATAATTCATTTATCTTCAGAAGATCTACATCATATCTGCTCTCCATGGAAATTCTCTACAATCATAAAACTACAAGGAATGAGAATCCAACACCAATAACTCAAAAAGAAGATCCAAGACTTGTGGACATTAAAAGAAAAAATTTCACTTATAGATCTAGGACATGATTATTTTATTACAAAGTTCAATCATGAAGATAGCATGTTAAAAGTGCTTCATCAAGGTCCTTGGTTCATTTTTGGTCACTTCCTTTCTGTCCAGAAATGGGTACCAAACTTTATTGCCTCTAAAGCTAAGATATCACTACCTGCTATTTGGATCCGTTTACCACAATTACCAACGGAGTTTTATGATAGCCAAATCCTCACAAAAGTGGGAAACAAAATTGGTATACTTTTAAAAATCTATGCATGCACCTCTTCTATCCTAAGGGTTCACTATACTAGATTATGTGTTGAAGTCTCACTGGAGATTTCGGTCACTCAATTTGTTACATTGGACCACATAAATAAGAAATTCACTATGAAGGTATTAATTTCTTATGCAAGAATTGTGGTAGATTAGGGCATTCAATGGCCTCATGCAACTACTAATACAAAGATGCAAACCGACCACTTCAAAAGGAGACAGTGCTATTGGCCAATTTAAGATCATAGACACTCCTAGTCATGACATGCAAAAGGGATCTCCTCTGCCCAAAGAAGATGTCTAGCACACTATGTCCTTCCCCAAGAAAAAGAAGGCTATGTACAAGCCAAAATCCCAACAAGCTAATGATGGTAAGACAATGGTTCTTTCAATTCCCATTCCAGGTAAGTCCTCCCTCCCCCCTCTATTTAATAATTTGAATCCCAACGGGAACACTCCCACTGATCTTTTACATACTAATAATGATAATCGAAATGTAATACTATTGATACAAGCAACTCCTTTGGATCATTGGACAATCCGCCTACTACCACCAATGAACTCATTGGGAGCCTAGGAATTAATGACAACTCTTTCATGGCAATTGATGTGGCTAACAATAGACCAATGGAAGTCCACTTGGCAGACCCCAAACCCACCCAATTAAATTACATGCAAAGCCATAATTACCCATCTACCACTAATAATATCCTAAATTACCCTAATTCTATACTTCTGCCTCACTCAATCCCCTCTAGATCCTATAACATAACACAACTCACTCCAAATGCTAGTTTACCTAGCTGCATGGGAGATAACCTTCCAGCCAAAATACCCAACCACGTGGCAAATGAAGTTTCCTCCCAACCCCAGATGGCCAATGAACAATACCATGTTTCCCTAACAAAATCTAAGCAAAATCTTTCATAGAACACTGCCACAAGTAACCTAGCTAATATCAATATAGATATCACTACTGCTCGTCCTTCCATCTCGACTACTGAAATTAAATACCTAGACCTCTACTCTCATAACACTCATATAAACCTTACTCTTCCTCTTGACAATGCCAAGGATTCCAATCACTCAAAGAAGATATTATCATCTAGTGTAAATTCTAAGACACCAAAGAGATCACAACATGTCCAACCCACCACTACCCCAAAACCAAGCAGCAAATAATCAAACTTTCTTCATAAAACCACCATTATCATAGGATCATCAACCCCTCTCGTGTGTGTAACAATCCTTAATGGGTCATGCAATAATGTTCAACGTGATACTCAATGGTCAAGAGACAATCATAGTTCTCTAAAACTCCCATTTCCTAGCTCAACTAGTTTCGAAGGAAATGAATATGGCCATGAACAACTACTTCAACCATGTGTGGTTGAACAACATCCTCCATCCACTAGCCCCCTACCTAAATCTCAATCAAGCCCAAGCCATGAGGAGTCAATGAAGTCTCCCACCCCACTTCAATCCCATCCAGTCCCAACAAGTCCCAGTAGATCTCCCATTCTTTCTCCCAAGAGAGATCAATAATATGAACCCTATTTTCATTCCATGGACAACTCCATTCGACATAGTAACTCCATAAAGCAAGCAACAACAACCACATACACCCCTCACACCATGCATAACCACCACCCCCACAACCACTACTTGCCCAACCATAGATCCTTCTAATGAACCCTCACGTTCAACCCCCTCTCAATGCACTAGAACCAGAAAATATAGAGATGGAGGAGGAGGAAGAAGTAAACCTACTGGGATCTGTACTAGTCCTAGAATTTTCAAGGCTCAACGAGGTAAAAGCCTACCTCTTCAAGGATTAAAGGGGAAAAGGTATGTTCTAAGCTGCTTCATAGCACTACACAAGTTCTCGATGGATGTGAGACCCTTTTAGGATCCAACAGTGAGGAATCATGCTATGATCCTAGTTCCTTCATTAAGGAGGAACCCGGTTCCTCAAACCCAAAGGGAAAATGGGACACCACAAAATCTTCCAAATATGTATTGGCCTACCAATATAATAATTTGGAACATCCGAGGTGGCAATAATGAAAACTTTCTGGTGAATTTTAGAGAAATGCTTGATACTCACAAACCATGCATGGTTACTCTTCTGGAAACTAGAATGGAAAGCCACTTTTCCCTTCTAAGTAATTTTGATTTTTCTTAAATGATCGAGGTACCTAGTGAAGGTCAATCAGGAGGTATAATGCTACTTTGGGATACAAATGTGGTCAATGTTCATGACTTTGTTAGAAACAATCAAGTAATTCACGCTGTAATAGAGGTACTTCCTTTAAAAACTACTTGGCTATTTTCATTTGTTTATGCTAGCACTAAATTGTTTAAACGAGTAGAGATATGGAATAACATAGAGAAAATCAGTAATACCGTTAATGGCCCATGGCTTCTCGGGGGAGATTTCAATGATGTTATTAACTATAATGATAAGCTTGGTGGTAATTCAATTAATTGTAGACGTAGCAAAGAAATTTGGAAAAGCATTAATCATTGTAAACTATTAGATTTAGGTTATAAAGGTTGCAAGTACACTTGGTCGAACTATAGGAAAAAATCTAAGTTGTTAATTATTGAACGTCTTGATAGAATCTTTGTGAACAAGGAGTGGACTGATCTTCATTCTAAGGATGTAGTGATTTATCTCCCTACAACTTATTTGGACCATAATCCTCTCCAATTAAATTTGAAGCCAATGCATGGAAACAGTAATGATAAACCTTTTCATTTGGAAACTATATGGTGTAGACACCCAGATTTCGTTAATATTGTTAAACAAAATTTTCTAGGTACAGACCTCATTGAAGCCCAGGAAAATATTACGAAGGATGTTATCCATTGGAAAAATTAAACCCTTGGGGATATTTTCATAAAAAAAGAGACAAATTCTAACTAGACTCAATGGAATCCAATCCTCTCCCCATTACTACAATAGTGATTTCCTTCAAAACCTCGAATCCACACTTCAATTAGAATATAACAACATCTTACATATGGAACATGACTTTTGAAAGTTAAGGGCTAGGAGTAATTGGCTAAGTGATGGCGATGCCAATACTAAATTTTTTCATATTATGGCCTCTAATCGTAAACGTCGTAATGTCATTATGTATTTCACTAATGAAAAAACGAGATTGGATAACTGATCCAAACAAAATCTTAGATCACTCCTTTACTTTCTTTAGAGAGGCCTTTCAAAGTGCTCACACTGTCTCCCCTAGTAAAAATTTTATGTATGATCCCTCCGCTATGAATAAACTTGATTTGCAATGTCTTGACAACCCCCTCTCTATTAGTAAAATAACTAAAGCCATCTTTTCAGTCAAACCTTTTAAAGATCCAGGCCCGAATGACATGCACCCTTTTTTTTTACCAAAAATATTGGCATATATTAAAAGACTCCTTTACTTCTTATTGTCAAAAAGTTTTTTCCACACAATCCCTACCTAGTGGAATAAACAACACTTATTTATAGTCTCATTCCTAAATTCCCTAATGCAAACAATCTTAAAAATTTCAGACCTATTGGATTATGCAATACTGCTTAGAAGGTAATTACTAAAATTATTGCCAATAGACTGAAATCATTCCTACCTCTCCTCATTAGTCCTATGAAATCTAGCTTCATGAAAAATAGAAGAATTAGTGATAACACCATAATTATTCAAGAAATTATGAGTTATCTTAGACGTTCAAAAAACTCAAATTTTAACATGCTCATTAAGCTAGACTTAGAAAAAGCTTTTGATAGACTGGAGTGGTCCTTTATTTATAAGACCCTTCACTACTTCAAATTTTCTCCTAAGATCACTAGACTCATCATGCATTGTATTACTACGAGTTCCAAAGGGGTGTTAGTAAATGGTACAAGAACTACATTTTTCCAACCTAGTAGGGGTATTCGTCAAGGTGATCCCCTCTCACCCTACATTTTCATATTGTGTATTGAACTCCTTTCTAGACTTATCAACCACTAGGTTGATCATAGGAATTGGGATCCCATCCAAATTGGCCATAGGTCCCCCTCTTTCTCCCATATTCTATTTGTGGATGACATAACGCTCACGGGAAAAACAAATAAAAAAAACTAGTCTTTGTATAAAAGGGTGCTTGGATTATTTCTCCAAAGGATATGGACTTACCATAAATAAATCTAAATCCAGAATCGTTATCTCTCCCCATTGCCCAAAAGAGGTGTCAATCTACCTACACTCTCTGTTTGGCATAAAATGTACCATTGAGTTTGGCAATTATCTAGGATTCCCTATCCTTAATAAGAACCCTAAGGCCAAAGACTTCCAATTTATTTTGGAAAAATTACAAACTAGACTATCTCATTGAAAATGTCATCCTTAATATGGCTGGGCGTACCACAATAGCAATAAGTAACCTAGGAGCAATTGCTTCTCACATAATGCAATATACTCTACTTTCATCTAAAACCCTAAAATCCATTGAAAAAATTCAAAGGAATCTTATTTGGGGTACTACAAATACCTCAAAAAAGCTTCATCTCATAAACTGGGATACTGTCACCAAGGACCAAAAAGATGGTGGCTTAGGTATCCACAAGGCTTGTGTGGAGACTCTTAAAAAATCCATCATTGCCTTGGTGTAATCTAATTAAGTCCAAGTATGCTCACTCAAAGACTATTACAAACCTTTCTTTCATCTGAAAATCCATACTCCAAGGATGGAAACTATGCAATAAAGGAATTCTGTGGCATTCCTCAAAAAATTCGTGTTTAAATATTTGGCATAACAATTGGATTTACAACACCCTCATCCTAAGGAGCTCTATTGAGGGACCCCTCAAAAATTTCGAGTTTAATCTCTCTATGGGCAAACTACATAGGGGAAAAAATTGGGACATTAGTAAAACTAGCTTTGAACTTCCCCCTGATATTATTCGCAATATTAATCTTACTCCTACCCCCTCAAATAACTCTAAAGTAGATGATCTCAGCTGGAATCTAAGCCCCAATGGTATTTTCTCCACAAAATCTTGCTATAAACTTCTCAATAGAGCCTTCATTCCTTCAAGTTGTTATAAATGGATATGGGGTCTCCAATGTCCTAGTAAGATTAAGATCTTTCTTTGAAAATGTGGTCATAACCGTGTTCCTTGTAGAGCTTATCTCTGCAAAATTGGTATGAATGAGGAAGAAACATGCACTACGCGTAGAATGGGCATTGAGAGATTCCAACACATTTTCCTACACTATGCATCAACCCAAAGATTCTGGAAAGCCATGGGCATTTGCTTTCAGATCAATATGGGAGATATTAAATGGCTTACAAAGCTTCGTGATGCCTTCATAAGTCAAAAGTCTCTTAACTTTAATTGGCAAACTCTTTTTCCTTTTTGCATCTGGGAATTATGGAAGAACATGAATAATAATAATATCAATAACCTACATGGCCATCGCGATGTAAAATCACCCATGCATTTTGCATGGGAATATGAAGAAGGAAACCCCTTTAAAATAAAAAAAATTGCCATTGAAAGTAGGTGGTATAAGCCATCCATAAATGCTATCAAACTCAACTGTGATGTTGCTTTCTCTTCTACTAAAAATGCAGCAGATATAAGTGGAAC
Source organism: Nicotiana glauca (assembly GCA_026770625.1). Lineage (NCBI taxonomy): Eukaryota > Viridiplantae > Streptophyta > Magnoliopsida > Solanales > Solanaceae > Nicotiana > Nicotiana glauca. The sequence goes on from MU705864.1 coordinate 28,392, forward strand.
ATTTCGCAATATTAATGGTGATTGGATCTTGGGTTATCAAAAAATGACTAATGCTGCCTCCCCAATCCATGTTGAGCTTCTAGCTCTCCTGGAGGGGCTAAAAATTGCACTAGACTTTAAATAGACAAGCATGTAAATTGAAACTGATAGCACGGATGTTACTAACTTTCAAAATGTTATTCTTGAATGCAGATGGTTAATGCACCAACTGAAACTCCCAGTACTGAGGCACAACTTTAGGGAAGGAAATGAAGTAGCTCGTCGATTGGCTAAGGAAGCTTTGCAGAAACCTCACAGTAACAAATGTGTTTACCATGCTCGTCCACCTTTTTTTGTGCAAAGAGAAATCTAGAAGGACAAGCAGGAATATTGTAATAGTTTAAGAACTATCTCTACGGATGTTTGTAATTTTTTAGCATCTATAGACAATGGTAATGCCCTTAAGACTATGTTTGACTCGTGTATTTTGTTTTTTAAATAATATAAATATCGTGCTTTTATGTTTAAAAAAAGAACACAAAGACACATGCTTTTCTGATGAAAACATACATGATAAAAGAGGTAAGAGTTGTAAGAAAAAAAGGAATTGTGAAGTTCAAATTTTTTTGTATAAATGACATATGTGGCACTTATTATAAGAAAATGGCCCCTATCATATGCCAACGGTTATTAAAGATTAAATTTAGCTGCCAACTCGAGTCAATCTTTTTTGTTTTCAAACTAACAGATGCAGAATCTACTATGAGATTAACTATTTTCTCTTAATACATTCTTATTTTGTAATACCATCCAATATTGTCTTCTCTTAACGCATACTAAGAATGCACTTCAAATTGGAATATGCAATTCAATTAATGTTGCAATTGACGTTTTGCAATTTGTATGACTTTGATGATTGCCGTTAAAACACCTAAAAGTTAGAAGTTTATACATAATTCAAATAAGGAAATATTTAATAGTCAAAATTTTAATTTTAAAATACTAAAAATAAGGAAAGTAATCTAAATTTACAATTTTATCCAATGTGAATATGTTTTTAAAGGGTAAAAAAGACGAACGACATTTCGCTAAGGGCCTTCGTGCTTTTAATATAGTATAGATTATTGTGATTATGCACAAGTTCGCGTGACACGATTACAGTTTCTAAAATGAATATTCGCAGCTTGCTTTAGGAGAACACTTAAATCTACTATCGTGATTGTGTACACGTCCGCGTGACATGGTTAAGATTTCTAAAAATAAATCAAGGTATGCGTTAGTGCAACTTTGGCCAAGCTTTTTCCTAAGTAACTAGGCATTACGAATTGTGGACATGTGCGCGTAGCATGATTTTTGATGCACCAAACAAATGGGTACACGTGCGCGTGCCCTATTTTAAGATAATTTCTTAATTAAAAGAGGAAAATACACATAGGTGTTGATACCCAATTTTTTACTATGTATTTTATATACTCAAAATGTTCTCAAAATAGTATGTACATGCATATATAAGCATGCCCAAGAGTTTTGATATTTTTCCCTCATTTTAAAGATTTTTAAAATCAATTTGTTGTCCATTTTAATAGTATAAAATTCAATAATTATTTCCAGACTATCATTTTGGTGAATAATTTAATTTTATTCTCGTATTTACACCCATATATAATTAAATTAATTTTTGCATATTTTATACAATTTATTTGGTATTTTTAAAGCTAAATTGCTATAATTGCAATTATAGCCTATTTTCCGATTAATAGTATTTTATAATTACAAAATTGCTCCCAGTATTTTTTAATTAATATTTATATGTTATTATTTAGTGCTTTTAATTCGTTTTTAAAAATTATTTTAACTATTTTATTAAAATAAAAAGGGAAGAAATGGCTGTTTAACATTTAGCCTCATCCCTTTCAATTATAACCCCTTTGCATTTTAATTTTAACCACAAATTGAACCCCAATTTCAACCCCAAATCCCCCGACCCAATCCTCAAATCACCCGACCCATACCTAATTTAATGACCCGGTCCAGCCTTGATCTAATATGAGCCGTTGATCAAGTGAGATCAACGGCCCAGGTTTTATTTCCAAAATTAAAATCTAACAAACCCCCCCCCCCCCAAACCCCTCATTTTTAGACGGTCTCTCTCTCTCTCTCTCTCTATACTGACTCTTGCTCTCCCTTCTCTCTAGAACCTTCTGGTTCTCTCTCTCGTCTCCGATGAATCCACCGCCTCTGAGGCCACCTCCAGCCTAACTTCTCTCGACCACCAGCCGCCGTGAAACTTTGTCTAATTGATTCCCACTATCTTCGAGACTCCAGAAGCCTCCACCATACAAGATGGTCATCGAAAGCTTTGCCTGGCTTATCCCCGGTCTTTCTCCGATGGTTTATGGTTCGATAGTGCAACAAGCATCATTATTGACGAGTTTCACAGCCAGGTTCCTTACCTCTCACTGGTTTATTACGAAACCCTAATTTTCTTAAAGCTTTGTCTTTTAAACGATTTTTCCCTTATTCTTTTGTGTTTTACACTACTCTCCATTCGATCTTTTCGATTGTTCAAGTTTTCAACATTTTTGTTCTTCTTTTAAAACTAGGGTTTCTGAACCTCTTTCGAAATCACTACATCTTCTAGTCCTATATGTTTGTGTTGATATTTCTGCTTGTTTGTGTAATCTTCTGAGTTATCTCCCAATTTCTATGTGTTAATTTGTTCTGACGTTCCACTGATTCTGTGATTTCTTACTTAGGGTTCTTGGTTTTTTGCTTTTTGTGTTTAAATAGGTCTAATTGTCTCTATTTGCTAAGTGTTCTGCCGATTCTATGTATCTCTTTGAATCCCTGATTTTTTTTGCATGTGATTTCTTTGGAGGTTTTTCACCGATTTGAGTCACTTCCTTGCTTGTGATATGCTTTCATTACTTAGTGCTGATTCCCTGTAATTTTCCATCCCGCACATGATTTTCTGAACCAATTGTTTTCAAAATCGGTCCGCAATCCGTCTGTTTATGTGCACAATATATTTTTACTTCTTTCTACTTTCCTTACTTGTAATTATTTTGTACTATCAGTCTTGCAAGTACCTTCCTTATTTGATGTAATTTGTACCGTTTGAGCTGTGATTCTTTAATTTAAAGGAATCCGAGTTTTTAATTGATTCTAATAGGTATTCTTTCTATAATTATAATCAGTCTATATGTATTACCTTATTTTCCACTTAATTTGATAGCTATAAGTACCCTACTCTCTCTTTAACACATACACACACGAACAATAGTTCATTGTTCTGAACTGTCTCTTACACACATAAGCATACTCAGTGTTCTCTCTTGTTTCCTACACATCCTCTCCCACTTTGCTTGTTGAATACTGATTACCTAGTCGGCTGAAAGCCAAGACTGAGTGATTTTGGGGCTGCTCCACTATTCTACTGCTCTATATATTGCTGATTGTTTGGTCTGCGTACTACTGCTCATTTCCCTGCACACTACTGCTCTACACTATCTCATCCTTGACTGGTATGCCCACTATTTGATTTATAGCATCCAAAACAATATGCTTTTATACATGTTGCACTTTATTCTGTTTCTTCTATGCTTTTACTTATGGTTCTGCTGTTCTTATTGCAACTAACATGCCCCTGTGTGACTATCCTTCTAGTAATCCGACATGCCTACTGATTTGCTTAATGCATGTTCTCTCCAACCCCCTAGCCCCAGTACATTCCCAGCGTGCGATCATGAGCCCTTTTGATTGAAACCTGGTGTGACTGTCTAAGTTTTGAAGTGCTTTCCTTTGGTATTTGGGTGCAATTGTGTTATTACATGTGAACTACTTGCCCCCACTTACCTTTTCCCTGTTTGTGTTTACTGCTCGGAACTATATGATGTATTTTGGTTCTGAGTTTGTCAAAACTGTCCCATTATTTTTCTTTCAAAGCTGGTTCTACATGGATCATTCTTTTTTTCAAAACTGCTTTTCAACTCAATTTCTTTAAAGAAAATTCTATCACACTCTTACTACTCCTAGAGTTTAGGTTCTACCCCCTTCGTGTAAGCATTGCCTTGGGTACCTTTGAGTGCCCATTGAACTTTGATGCACTAGGCTGGTAATTCCACACTGCACTTGTTCAACATTTTTGTGGTTTTTGAGTGTTGGTATTGGCCAAGGACCCTCATTGGGCCCTTAGGGAGCTTTGCCGCACCCAAACTATGGTCAAGGCTGTGAAACCCGAGAGAAGTGAGGTTGGAAGATTGTGCATGGTTGAAGACTCCCTATAGAGTAGCTTCTTATTTTATTTTCTATTATGTAATTCAGCTATCACGGTTTGTAATAACTTGTAAACAAATGATTGAGGCTATAGTGAAATTGGGAGGGATTATGCATACTTAGTTTAATTAATGGGTAGAGAAAATGTCTGTAGGGCTTTACTTATCAATTTGTGCAATAGAAGCCATGTGTAGGACATGCATCTCACACCTAGATATCCTGTCTTAAGCTCTTTACTTTCAAATTGTTATACTCACATTGTGATCAGTAAGTAATCAACAAATAACTGTTAAAAACTACTGCTGCACTTAGAGACCATGCTTTATGAGCTTTATGTGCATTATATATCATGTTATTTAGGGTAGCAATTGCTGAACAGCTCACCAGCTTTTTAATTTAATAACACAAGTTTGGTTAATTGCGTCTGCTCTTTAAAACTGGATTTAATATGCATGTTCACCCTTTTTTAAGACAAGTAGGCAATACGCACGACGCCTAGGCAAGCTTTAGGCCTAATAATAAAACTGATTGATCTTGTTTTACTAGTTTCATACTACTCAGCCTTTTAACTTTCCCAACTCCATTTTTATCTGCCTCTCTAAAGTCCACTCTTTTACTGAAAATCTCTTTATCTGGAAACCTGTTTCGTGTTTATATGCTCTCACTAATTTCCTAATTCTTGCTCTATTAAGTTTTCAAATTACTGGTTTACCTTTCTTTCCAGGATCACGTTATTTTGATACTTGTCTAATTAAACTATTGTATTTTCAAATCTCTACTTTTTCCAAATGATGTTTTAACATTTCCCTCACCTTTACTTACTCAACAGTTTTGTTAGTTGTATTTCTGCAAGTCAAACACTCTTCGGATCACTTGGGTGAAACCTTCTGCTGAAACTTATCTTTAAAATCGCGTTCTTTTAAGACCTTAAATGTGTTTGAAATGTGTTAATTACATGTTTACTTGTGAGGGACCTGTGAGCCTTTTATTTACCTTTGTATGGTTCCTTTATTTGTAGTCCTACTTTTTATGTCTGTCGCCTAGAATTTTGTCCTTTAAACCTAAGGATTCAGCCTAGTCCTTACCTTATAGGAATAGTGGTCCTAAATACCCTCTAGGACTTATAGGACGGGACGGGTAATAGCACGCAATAAGCATTCGTGACCAATCCACACATTTAAATAACCTTTACGGGGTGGGAAGGGTAGAATATGGAGATGATGACCGATACACTAATATCATGTGCAGGACCTCTTTTAGGAGTGATTCCTGGGTATTGCATTGAAGTGATCCATATTAATCATAAACCTAGGATCCTTTTTCCTTTGTTTGTCTTTGTTTGTGTGACGACCCGACCCGTTGTCTCATGTGTTACTGCTTCGTTTTCCCCATTTATTGCCTCTTCATATTTCATTTTCGGTACGTGGTGTGTGAGAGTTGATTTGGATTGGTTTTGATAAGAAATGAGGCACTTACTTAGTCTCTTTAAGGAAGGCTTAAGTTGAAAAAGTCAACGGGACGTTGACTTATGAGTTAGAGGACTCGATGTGATTTTCGGCGATTCAGTTAGCTTCGGGAGGTGATTTGTGACTTAGGAGTGCGATCGGAATTGATTTTGGAGGTCTGGTGTAGAATTAGGCTTGAATTGGCGAAGTTAGTATTTTGCCGAATTCCGGATGATAGGTGAGATTTTGATCCGAGGGTTGGAAAGGAATTCTGAGAGTTGCTGTAGCTTTGATATGTGATTTGTGATATGTGTGCAAAATTTCAGGTCATTCGGACGTGGTTTGGTCGGGTTTTCGATCGATAGTGCATTTTGGAAGTTTTTGAAGAACTTAGGCTTGAATCCGATGTGATATGATGGTTTTAGAGTTGTTTGATGTGTTTTAATGATTGGAACAAGTTCGTATGATGTTCTGGGATATGTTGGTCCCTTAAGCTGAGGTCCCGGGGGCCTCGGGGTGATTTCGGATGGTTAACGGGATGAAATTTGGAGTTTAAAGGCTGCTGAAGGATCTAGTATCTGGTATTTCCACTTTTGCGGAAATGGACCGCTGAAGCGGTCCCACAGAAGCGAGAGGGGGGCCTGTAGAAGCGAAGAATGGGCCTGGGTGATTTTTTCACAGAAGCGGACCCGCTTACGTGATTGGTTGACAGCAGAAGCGGTCTTGGGGAAAAGTTAAGGAACCGCAGAAGCGGATAATTAACCGCAAAAGCGGTGTCACAGAAGCGACAAAAAGGACCGCAAAAGCGGAAAAATCTGTTCAGAAAGGGGGTTTTTATTTAATATTTTATCCGCGAGCTTGGGATATTTTCCACCATTTTTGAGCGAGCTTTGAGAGTTTTGAGGCGATTTTGAAGAAGGATTCAAGGAGGAATGATTAGAGGTAAGTTCCTTGTCCTAAATACACGAGATTATGTTAGATTTAACATGGAAATTGGTTGAAATTCATAAAAAGGGGTAAAGCTAGGGCTTGAGTTTTTGATATTTCAAATTGGGATTTGATAGGTCATTTGAGCTCGGATTTGGGAGTTCTTGGAATGTATGGACTCGTGGCAAGACGAGGAATCCGGTAATGTAAGTTTTGTAATTTTTTGAGAAGCAGACCCGGGGCTCGGGTTTTGCTAGTTTTCAGATTTTGCTATATTTTGATTGTTTTCGATTGGGTATTGTTCCCTTAACATATTGTGATGTATTCGCTCTGATTTTGCTTAGATACGACGCGCGTGGAGGCTGATTTGAGGGGCAAAGGCATCGCGAGCTAGAGATTTCACCGGTTCGAGGTGAGTAATACTTGTAAATGATATCCTGAGGGTTTGAAACCCCGGATTTTGCACATCATAGTGTTGTATTGAGGTGACTTGCATGCCAGATATGAGCGTGGGGTAGAGCACCGTTGGGGGTTGTCACTTGGTCCGTCCTGGTTGTTGGTTTTGCCGCGTATTTGACTGAAACTACTTGTTATCATCATACTATGGGCTGATTTCCATGTTTGGGCTTCGTGCCAACTATGTGAATCCTTCGGGGATTGATATTACTGTTTTTGCATAGCTTGCATATCATTTGATTTCAGTCCAAGGCTTTAAATACTATTTTGCAAACTCAGCCATACTTCTAAATTTTGAAAACTCAAATGATATTTTAAATGATATTTCACGCTGAGAACTACTGTTTTACAAATGCCCAAGGGGCTTATGTTGATTTCTGGACTGAGCATGAATCGGGCTACGCGCCGCAGCAGTGATTTGGAAACAGTGGTAACAATGACACTGTATGATATGACTTGAAATAGTGGTAACAATGACACTGTATGATGTGACTTGAAACAGTGGTAACAATGACACTGTATGTTGTAAATTGGTCATGTTACAATGACTGACCGGTCAGGTAACAATGACTGACTAGGAATTAATTGATGCCACAAGATGGCTTGATATTGTGCTTGGGCTGTAGTAGCCCCTCCAGAGTCTGTACACACCCCCAGTGAGCGCCATCGATGTTAAGTGGATCGGGCTACACGCCGCAACGGGTACCGGAGCGTACCGTTATATGCATTGCATTGTACTCATACATTGTTCTTATTTTGTATTATTTTCTATGACATCTCAACACTCGCATTTCATTGGCTTCCATGCTACCTCTTACACTGCTTACCTGACACCCTGGTATTATTTGTTAATAGAGTGCTGTGCCCGAGGGGCTGATTTATGTGTTGACTTGCACTATCTGTTCCGCATTCATATGCTTGACTGTTGAAAGAGGATATTTTCATAAGAGGTTTTAAACTGAGCCACGATATTTCTAAAGTTTTCACGGTTTCACTATTTTCTCAAAGGGTTACACTGTACAATATAGCATGATGACTTGCTTTACGTGGTTTCTTGCTGCTAAGTTATTATTTATCTTTATTACTCACTGAGTTGGAGTACTCACTTTACTCCCTGCACCTCGCGTGCAGTTGCAGGTATTGTTCACCCGGTAGCGGGTTATAAGCTGATTGAAGGTATTACTATTGAAGCTGAGCAAGGTAATCGCCAGTGTTCGTGACACCGGACGTTGTCTTTAGAATTCTGGAATTTAATTCTTTTATATTATTGGCCCTGTAGTTGTGTCCAGATTTTCTTTAGATGCTCGTGACTTGTGACACCCCGGTCGGGTTGTGTTGGGTTGTAAATACTAATTGTTTTTGCCGTTAAGTTGTACTTATCTATTCATCTATGTTTAATAATTGTTAAAGAGACGATTTGGGTTAGTTGGATGGACTTGTCTTCACGAGAGGCACCATCATGACCAGGTTTGAAAATTGGGTCGTGACAAGTTGGTATCAGAGCCTAGGTTACTAGGTCTCACGAGTCATGATCCGGTTTAGTAGAGTTTCATGGATCGGTACGGAGACGTCTGTATTTATCCTCAAGAGGCTACAGAACCTTTAGGAAACTTCACTTTCTTGGAATTATTATCGTGCGTACTTGATTCAGCTTGAAGTATAACTCTTGAAATTCCTTCCACACGTCTGTATGCGCATATGAGCGCTCAGTATTATATGTGCCTTGATGGTTTTTGATTTCCCTGATCGAGGGGCGAGATGTGGTCTTCGTGAGTATGTTGGGCCAGTCTGGAGGACTTGAGCACCGAGGTGCTGATTGTGAGAGCAAGTGTTTTGAACTTATATGTTCGGTATTGTCCCTATTAGCCAGAATGGCGGTTTGGTATTCATGTGATGAGTATGTTAGTACTGTGAGATGTATCTATATGACTTGGTAGTAACCAAGAAACCTGCTGGATAATAGATGAACTGTTAAGTGATTCGATTCCTATTATGATTTGATGTGTAGCCCAAATATGGGCGCGTGAAGAATATTTTTGTGTCTCCTAGTTAGGGAGTGAAGTGTATTACATATGGCAGAATGAGTTCAGACCCAGGAAGACTAAATGACTGTGTAACGTATATGATGGTGGAAGGCATGCTGAAATACTAAATTGACGCTAAGTAGGTGGGTTATCTCCTATGGAGTGATCTTGAGTGGTATGATCCTTATGTGTCCGTTAGAAGATCCCATGTGTAATTGAAAGGTACGTGTTGTAATTTGAAAATTTGGGTCGCTTAAGAGAGTGGACTCAATTGATGTAGGGATGAATGTGAGGTTTACAGAGGATTACAGTACTAGATGATCCTTGTTTTCAAAAACTAGTAGACGATTTGAGTTTAATCTCACTATGATATTGTGGAATCATTAGAGTAAAAGTATTATGGGCTATTGAGTGTGTCCTGTTATATGGCTTCGAGCCAAGTTGGGGAGGTTGCTGTTGATTAGCTTATCGCACGGTTGTGTGCTATGTTGGTTCCGTTTCAAGGTATGCTGGCGGATCTGTCCTAGTTGCAGAAAATGAGCTGCGGATGGCACGAGTGAAGCAAAAATTTTGATAAGGGTTATATGGTGCTTCGTTGGTGTGAGGAAATAATAGGATGTCTTGAGTTGTTGTTAATAAAGAATGCTCAGTGTATAGAGAAGGAAGATGTTTGTTTGTATTGGAATGAGATCGTATCCTACGGTGTCAGAGTGTTAATAAGACACGAGTGGTTCTGTTCGTTAAGTCACGTAATTTGCAGTTTGAATAAGAGTGAATGACTCTCGAGAATGGTTTTAATGTGTTCAAGATTTACATGAGATAAGCAGGTGTCTTGAGGTTGTGTACGTGGTTAGGGATTGTGTTTTTATTGGGAAAGGTCAAGACTTGTGGTATTTTATGTTGATTATGGGATCCTATGTATCGGTACCTGGAAAGTCAAGGTAACGAATTCAAATTCGCGGGAAGTTCTTCAAGTAGAGTATTTTGGAATGCAATATTTCTAGGAATATTTGAGAGAGTATTTCACGGCTTATGGGTCTTAGACAGTATGGTCTTATGTTCGAATCTCGTGTGGTAAGCCTGGATTGAGGCATTGTGATGCTACAGCGAGGGAGAGATATCAAGTTGATGATGAATCATAAGGGAAATTAGATAGATAGAATAGCTTGATGGTAGACCGAACCGGAATGGTAAAGATATGATTAATTTTTGTGCGTGTTCGAGGCAATAAGTTCGTACAGGCATTTTGCAGCAATGTTCTTGAGTTTTGACAGCTTGCTAAGCTTGATTTGGATAGAAGGATTCAGTCCTGACAGTTTAGCTTGTACAAATGGAATTGGCAGAGATGTTCTTGTTGGGTTTTACCGTGGTTTGAAGATGAGTATATTTTCTAAGGGTATGCGAAGCATGAAGTGTGTAATGATTTTCTTCTAAATGGGATCAATGAAAGTTCTTGACTAGTTGAGTGCGTCGATGTCTGCGGCGCGGAAGGGAGATAAAAGTTCTCATGTTATCCCTGGAGGGTACGGTATATGCGATATGTTGTGGAGGATTGGGGTTTGTGTGTGTAAGGTTACGGTTCAGTTCATAATGGGAAATCATTAAATCCTTAAGCAACTCGGGCAACTGCAAGTGATTTAAGAATTGATCTTCAGATGATTAAGGAAAATGGTACTGCTATTCTAGTGATTTGTCGGGGGTATACGTTCAGTAAAAGGGGGAAGGTAATGTAAACTGATAATACTTCGGTAGTATTGCGGCATTTTCTTATTAAATCGACTGCTGATATCTGAGTTTGTTTGATGGCACAAGAGAATTTTAGAATATCTTTTGTGGAATGATGGGATATTTGAGGTGTGACATGTATTCATACGGCGGAATTTGGGATCAGGTACAGTGATTCGAGTGCTATGTGGAGTTGGAGACTGGGAGTTCTCGTGTTCAGGCTATGTAGTGGTTGTGGATCATGTATTGGTACCGTTGGCGGCTATTGGGATTTGGAGGCCCGAGTAGATCTTTCTTTGCTTGGTATATTAGATTGTGGATACGATATTGGGGTGTAGACTGGTTGTCTCAGTGTTGGGTTATTCCAGACTGTTGTGCTATGGTCTATGTTGGAAAATGCCATAGGTTGCGTGGCGAGGTGCATCAGATGGTGTTCTAGCGAAGTGGTTTGTATCCCAAAGACCAGCGGACGGCTGGGAAGGATTGTTTTTCTTAATTGGGCCTTCATGGCGGATGTCAGTACAGAGGTTCCTACCATTGATTTAGTTCCGGTATTGAGGGACCTTTCGGATGCGTTTCTTGTGGCCGGGCATGTCGCCAGGTGAGATTGTGGAGTTCGGTATTTATTTGTTGCCGGGCATCGTATCGTACGACTATGTCAGGAGTTATAGTAGTGGAAGGAGCAGCTTCAGGCTTCTTGCTATTGAGTTCGTGGGCAGGCCAATGTGGCTACGTATTTGGCTTGAGTAGCTTGGTTAGTCCCGAGTTGTAATGTTGAGGGATAGGTTGATTCGACTGTTCTCGAACTTGTTGGTGATTTGGGGAGATCTATGAGTTGCTTTCTATGCTGTGAGGCATCATGATTTGTTGGATATGGGCACATGTGGTGCGGTTCTATTGAGGATTCACAATGAAGTTCGAATGGGAAGAGTAATTGGGTGTTGCTCGGTAAATGGAGCATGGGTTATGGCCTATCGGGTTGCGAGTCATATGTTATTTGTTTCACCGTGGATGTAATGAATTGCCTTGGTTTTAAACATCCAAATTGTGCATGTTTGTTGATTTGAGCATAGGGACTTGAAGTGCTTCAGGTGTAACAGTGTTTGGATATGATCGCGCATTGTAGTGAGGCTACGTGGAGTTATAACCCTTCGAGGTAGATTCAGGTATTCTATATCTATTACGTGAGATGGGGTCTCGGCCTTGTGTTGTGATGGACTAATGAGCTTGAGGTACCACACTTTTGTTTGAGTCAATTGTCATGATTTGATTATGTTCAGACTGTTTCTCATTGGTAGGTGTATTATGCAAGTTGTGGCTTAGGCCTGTGTTGAGTTGTCATATCACCAGAGTGGTGTGTTGGGTTCGAGGTGATCATTGGAGTCATTAATGAAGTCGAACAGATGTGATTTTAGCTTGTTAGAAGGATAAAAATCGAGGTCTGGTCCGAAAATCTGTTGTGGTATTAGTCAAAAAGGAAGTGGCTTCATGTATGGTTGATCTGAGGAATGGTTGCGGTTTATCGCGTGTTTTAATTATCGTTGGCAGTATATGAAAGTGTTGGAATAAGACTTTAGCTAATAAGAGGTTCCTATCGGTAATTGAGTATTGTGGGCAACTGATATGAATAGAGACTATCGTTTCGAGTGTTGGATTGTGTGGTATGTTGTATGATTTCACCTGAGGTTGTAGGTGTGGGTTATTACCGCTGGTTCGGGTTTATTTTGGGTATGATTTCAGAAAGTGTGTCACGCCCCAAAATTCGAGGAGCGTGACCGGCGCTCAACCGAGTAAACCCGACTGAGCAAGCCTCGTAGGTTTCATGCATACTACCCAACCCAGCTGATATTTAAATAAGGGATGGACTTCGTTAATCAAATTCTATCAACATATAATTAATGATTTCCATTTCAGTTTCATTAGCAACATCATTTCGCCACATTAAGGGTATTACAAGTTATAAACTTATATACATCATTGCGAAACATCAATATTTCTATTTTAATTCCAATACCCGACGCTACCCACAACCTGTCTACGGAGCCTCTAAATATAACCGAAGAATAATACAGAAATGCCGGCAACAAGGCTCCGGCTATACCTTATACAAATACAGAAAAAAATAAGACTCTGGGAAGAACAGCGGCATAAGCCACGCAGGGCCCCGAGGGGAAAGGGGCTCACCAATACAGCTGACGGAAAGTAGAGGAGGTGCTACTGCTGGTGGACTGGAGTGCCTGCTATAGATCCACCTACAATCATAACACGAATGTAGCGCCCCCGGCAAAAGGGACGTCAGTATATTTGAATTGTACTGGCATGTATAACTAAACACCATTTTACTATAAAGAACTATCAAACAGATGCAAGCAAATAATATGGTCAAATCAAAGAAGCAATTCATATAATCTTTCATACAATTTCCACAACATAGAATAGGGCATTTTTGTCACATGTTCACCACTGTTCTCATTACCACCGCCATCTCGAGCGGAGTCCGGTCACGACCCGACCGGCTAGGTCACCTCATCGAAGGTATTACTCTCAATCAATATTTCATTTCCTTTATCCGAAATTCAATATCAGCACATAACCACCATGTATGCGGCATGGCATCCGATCACGACCCGATCGGCTAGGTCACCTTATTGGAGGCATTACTCGATTCTCATTTGTCAACACCTTCAAAT
>MU705864.1:42216-82813 GCA_026770625.1 Nicotiana glauca
ATATATCAAAGATAATTCAAGTTGCAATCACAGATAGTGAGCACATAGCTAGCATGAATAATTCTTTGTTTCAATGTCGACTTATAGCCCAAGTATTTCAACACATAACCGTTCTTTTCATCATTTTCTGATGATCAAGATTGGTATGTTACACACATTGAGGCACATCCGTCATGTAAACATGTAGATAATTGCAAATCAATTAACACACAGCAACAATCAATACATTTACCAATACGACCTTACCACACGTTCGTAAGCACCAACGGAGCTCGATTTCTAATAAAAAGGGGTTTTACGCAATACATACCTCAATAAAGCTTTTTACTTAGTCTTTTACAAATTTCTGGAACTCTTAGCGCTTCGATCTATGAAGCAAGAATTACGAATTAAATCGAGAATTAGAGACGAAACTGAAGTTCTAGCTTGGTTCGAGCATATCATCAAACACTAAAGGTGCACTATGACCTTAGGACCCTTTTTGTGAGGAATTTCTATCATTTTGTATCCCCAATTGCCACTTTTTTCTTAATTTTACTACTTTCCAATACTCTATGGTGGTATGCATGCAAGAGCTTCATTCTCATACCCATGAATTACTTCCCTAATGACCCCATATGGCTAAGTATACAAATATGAGCTGAGGTGATGGAGCCTTACCTCTTGGGATGAAGATTCAGGAGCCTTCACTTGATTTTCTTCAATGATTTAGCCCAATCTTATGAAGTAATTTGATGGGAGACTTTCCCTCTCTAAGAACCCTCTTCCTCTCTCTAGAAATGCTTAGAAGAATGCTCAAAATGAGCTATAACATCGGATATATCGATATGGAAGTCGGGTTCAAAATTAGAAAATTGGAGCCCCGAGGCAAATATGCGGTCGCATTTGCGATCACAAAGTTAACATGTGGTCCGCATAATGGACCGCAAAATGCTCCCCAAAAACTAAATATTCTGACTCAGTCTGCGGTAAGAATGCGGTCCGCATTCATGTTCTGCGGTCGCAAAGTGCACCGCAGAACTGACCCTCGCAAAAGTCAAAGGAAAATATGCGACGACTATGCGGTCCGCATTTCGATTATGCGACCGCATTTCGACCGCATTACTGCCTTCAATTTTAACCAACATTCTGCCTCACTCTGCGGCAGGTATGCGGTCCACATTTCGATTATGCGACCGCATTATGGACCGCATTTCTTGCATTTTTCTGGAAACTTATTCTTGACTTTTTAACACATTATTCAATCAAAAAAGGTCCGCGCCGCGGTGAGTTTACTAATTTCTAACACATGATCCTAACTTGGCACCACGGGATCCTGGTTTTTGAGTTGGGGATTTCACGGGGCCTTAAAAAGTGCAATGTGGTTCTACGATTTATAGTCTATATGGACTGTGAAATTTCAGTTGTGTTGTATTATCGGACCTATGTGCGATAGGGTGACGTGGAATCACCACGGGTATATGCTTGGTAAGGTCATTCAGATATTGGTTGTCTTCTAGTACAACTCCGGGTACGCTCGAGGATGAGCGATTGGTTAAGTTGGGGAGAATGTGATGACCCGACCCGTCGTCTCATGTGTTATTGCTCCATTTTCCCCGTTTATTGCTTCTTCATATTTCTTTTTTGGTACATGGTGTGTGAGAGTTGATTTGGATTGGTTTTGATAAGAAATGAGGCACTTAGTCTCTTTAAGGAATGCTTAAGTTGGAAAAGTCAATCGGATATTGACTTATGAGTTAGAGGGCTCAGATGTTATTTCCAGCAATTCGGTTAGCTTCGGGAGGTGATTTGTGACTTAGGAGTGCGATCGGAATTGATTTTGGAAGTCCGGTATAGAATTAGGATTGAATTCGCGAAGTTAGTATTTTGGCGAATTCCGGATGATAGGTGAGATTTTGATCCAAGGGTCGGAATGGAATTCCGAGAGTTGTTGCAGCTTCGATATGTGATTTTTGATGTGTGTGCAAAATTTCAGGTCATTCGGACGTGGTTTGGTCGGGTTTTCGATCGATAGTGCATTTCAGAAGTTTTTGAAGAACTTAGTCTTGAATCCGATGTGATTTGATGGTTTTAGCATTGTTTGATGTGTTTTAATTATTGGAACAAGTTCGTATGATGTTTTGGGATATGTTGGTGCCTTTGGCTGAGGTCCCGGGCACCTCGGGGTGATTTTGGATGGTTAATGGAATGAAATTTGGAGTTTAAAGGCTGCTGAAGGATCTGGTATCTAGTATTTCCGCTTCTGGGGAAATGGACCGCAGAAGCGGTCCCGCAGAAGCGGTCCCGCAGAAGCGAGAGGGGGGCCCACAGAAGCGAAGAATGGGCCTGGGTGATTTTTCCGCAGAAGCGGACCAGCGGACCGCAGAAGCGGTTTTGGGGAAATTTGAGGAACCGCAGAAGCGACAAAAAGGACAACAAAAGCGGAAAAAGCTGTTCATAAGGGGGTTTTTATTTAGTATTTCATCCGCGAGCTTGAGATATTTTCCACCATTTTTGAGCGATCTTTGAGAGCTTTGAGGCGATTTTGAAAAGGTATTAAAGGAGGAATGATTAGAGGTAAGTTCCTTGGCCTAAATGAGATTATGTTAGATTTAACATGGAAATTGATTGAAATTCATAAAAAAGGGGTAAAGCTAGGGCTTGAGTTTTTGATATTTCAAATTGGGATTGAATAGGTCATTTGAGCTCGCATTTGGGAGTTCTTGGTATGTATGGACTCGTGGCGAGACGAGGAATCCGGTAATGTGAGTTTTGTAATTTTTCGAGAAGCGGGCACGGGGCTTGGGTTTTGCTAGTTTCGAGATTTTGCTATATTTTGATTATTTTCGATTAGGTATTGTCCCCTTAGCATATTGTGATGTATTCGCTCTGATTTTGGTTATATACGATGCGCGTGGAGGCCGATTTGAGAAGAAAGGGCATCGCGATCTAGAGATTTCACCGGTTCGAGGTGAGTAATACTTGTAAATGAAATCCTGAGGGTTTGAAACCCCAGATTTTGCACATCATAGTGCTGTATTGAGGTGACTTGCACGTCGAATATGAGCATGGGGTAAAGCACCGTTGGGGATTGTGACTTGGTCCGTCCCGGTTGTTGATTTTACCGCGTATTTGACTGAAACTACTTGTTATCATCATACTATGGGCTGATTGCCATGGTTGGGCTTTGTGCCAACTATGTGAATCCTTCTGGGATTGATATTACAGTTTTAGAATATCTTGCATATCATTTGGTTTCAGTCCAAGGTTTTAAATACTGTTTTGCAAACTCAGCCATACTTCTAAGTTTTGAAAACTTAAAGGATATTTTAAATGATATTTCAGGCTGAGAACTGCTGTTTTACAAAAGCCCAAGGGGCTTATGTTGATTTCTAGACTGAGCACGGATCGGGCTGCGCGCCGCAGTAGTGATTTTGAAACAGTGGTAACAATGACACTGTATGATGTGACTTGAAACAGTGGTAACAATGACACTGTATGATGTGACTTGAAATAGTGGTAACAATGATACTGTATGTTGTAAATTGGTCAGGTAACAATGACTGACCGGTCAGGTAACAATGACTGACCAGGAATTAATTGATACCACGAGATGGCTTGATATTGCTCTTGGGCTGTAAGAGCCCCTCCGGAGTCTTTAAACACCCCTAGTGAGCGCCGTCGACGATAAATGGATCGGGCTGCACGCCGCAGCGAGTACCGAAGCGTACCATCATATGAATTGCATTTCATTAATACATTGTTCTTATTTTGTATTATTTGCCATGACATCTCAACACTCGCATTTCATTGGCTTCCATGCTACCTCTTACACTGCTTACCTGACACTCTGGTATTATTTGTTAATGGAGTGATGTGCTCGAGGGGCTGATTTATGTGCTGACTTGCACTATCTGTTTCGCATTCATATGCTTGACTGCTGAAAGAGGATATTTTCAAAAGAGGTTTTAAACTGAGCCACGATATTTCTAAAGTTTTCACGGTTTCACTGTTTTCTCAAAGGGTTACACTGTACTATATAGCATGATGACTTGCTTTACGTGGTTTCTTGCTGCTCAGTTATTATTTACCTTTATTATTCACTGAGATGGAGTACTCACTTTACTCCCTGCACCTCGCGTGCAGTTGCAGGTATTGTTCACCCGGTAGCGGGTTATTAGCTGATTGAAGGTATTACTATTGAAGCTGAGCAAGGAGACCACCAGCATTCGCGGCACCGGATGTTGTCTTTAGAATTCTAGAATTTATTTCTTATATATTATTAGCCCTGTAGTTATGTCCAGGTTTTTCTTTAGATGCTCGTGACTTGTGACACCCCGATCGGGTTGTAAATACTGATTATTATTGCCATTAAGCTGTACTTATCTATTCATTTATGTTTAATATTGTTAAAGAGATGATTGGGTTAGTTGGATGGCCTTGTCTTCACAAGAAGTGCCATCACGACCGGGTTTGGAAATTGGGTCGTGACAGTTTGCTCTCTTTAGAATTGTTTAGACCTTTCAAATCTCTGCTCTCTTTCTACTTACTTTCACAAGTTTCAATTTAATTGCAAGTCCTTATTTGAGCCTTGATTGTTTATTTGTAAAGTCAAAACATACTTCCCCTCGAGATAATTCCTAGCCCTTACCCGAACTCTGGTTTTCAAATTCAAAACCCTTAGTGTCCTAATGCACTTAATCACTAGGTGGCGACTCTTCAATTCCAAAACCCAATTCCCAAACGGGAATAAAGTTGTCTTCCCAAATGTCGTAAACCTGATTTCATAAGAAAAAGGGGACGTTGACAATAGGTTCTAAAATAAGTAATTAGACAATATCATTAAGCCAAGTATGATCAAAGCGACCGTGTTACATGGAACCCAGGAATGCCTAACACCTTTTCCCGGGTTAACAGAATTCCTTACCCGGATTTCTGTGTTCGCAGACCATAAATAGATTCAAACTTCCTCGATTCGGAATTTTAGACTGGTGACTTATCACCCCCCTCATTTGCACAACAGCACCGCAAAAATTTTAAACGTTCTCTGTACAGGGCGATTTTTTGCTATAGTACTGCCGCAGTGGCGAAATGCTCACTGCAAAAACCACCGGACCACAACCAAAATAAGAGCCTACTAATTTTGAACCCACCCAAACAAATTTCATTCCAAACAAACACCCCAGTGAGAATAGATCTTCAATTTGGTGAGGCGATCACTGTTCACGAAAATCGTCTAGGTGTTCCAAATATTTCCTAATCCAATTTTGGGCAAAATTTGATGCTTTCAATCTTTGGAGATCACTCCCCACCTCCAGGGAAATCACCCCACCAAATTTCATACCATTCCACCGTCAGAATCGTCCCCTCTGATGACCTGAAAAACTCCAGCGAGTCTGAAATGGTCGCGCAATATGATACAGGTACTCAATTAGAAAAACAAAGGTACAAAAATGTTCCTTATAGTCAGGAGAACATGTTTGCACCTTCAATTTCACCTGGGTATCAAACAACCACTTCAATTATGAAATCTAATTCCCCAAGCACTATTCCTGTACAAGTTGTTTGACAAAATGACAATGTCATTTCCCAGCAAACTGGAAGCAAATTTAATCATGTAAACCCCTCAATAGCCCATCAAGATCATATCTGCCAAATTTCGAGTCAATCCAACCAAGGAATTAATCAACATGATCATTCCCTAAGCTCAGGCCTGTACCAGTTGGTCGGCAATGGTGCTCCGGAGATAATTGGAGCTCAAAACCGATGCCAATCTGTTCCTACATCTCACGTGGTTGCTTCCCACCAATCAGGACCAATTTTACAGGCGCCAATCTCTTCGAATATCCAAAAGAGTCTATCTGCGCACTGTTCATCTACAACTGTTCGACTTAATGCCAGTGGTCAATCCAGCCCAGTCCAAAGAAGTTTGTTGATGCGAGATCATTCTATAGTGCTAACGGAGTCTCCTGATCAAGCATTGCATCAAATCCCTGAAGGTAATAATTCCTCCCTTCTTTTGAATACAACAACTGCCCTTCATCTGGCCAGGTATGTTGATCATACAAACCAACATGCTCAAAACCAATGCCAAAGTGTTCCTGGGGGTCAGGTGATTTATTCTCAATCAATCAACCCAATTTTACATGATCCAAATTTCTCGAATATCCCAAAGTGTACCTCTGTTGACAACAATGTCTTAGGTGTTCGACCTAATGTCCAGGAGGCCCTTAGTGCATATGCCAACCCACTTGCCCCAACTGATGATCATACTCTCTTTTCCCTACAATCCACACATATGTCTCAGCCCCAAAACTCATCATTAGTGTCTGTGGCTCCCCCTCTCTTCAATACTCAGAACTATAGGGTGACTCCTATCATTACCCCCCAAAATGTCCTCCCAGCCTCTCAAAACCAATACCACAACACAACTGCTAAGGCAACCACTCATACTGCAACACACCCCACTCAACAACAACCCAATAAACCAACTGTCAACACCTCTAATAATCAGCCTAAGATATCTGCCAACTTTGATAGACCTACCAAAAGGCCAAACACTCATAACCAAAAGCTCCAAGAACAACCAACCAATAACAATCCCAAAACAACCTCCCTTAACTCCACACCCAAATAACACTCTAAAAAATCCCCAGTAAATACTGAACCTCCCCCTCCCACAGTTATTCAATCTTATGCTACAAAAATTAGAGCCAGATTTGAAGCTGAAAGAACTCCCTTAGCCTTCTCCCCACCCAAATTGACCACAAAACAGGGCATGCATGTTGTGGTTTTTAAGAAGGAGGATTATATGGATAATCTGGCTGCTAAGTGTAAGTTTACCTTGGTTGGAAAATTTTCAAATACTATACCCAGAATGGAAACCATCAGGAGGACTTTTATCACCCAAATTGAGCTAAGAAGGGGTGTCAAGATTGTGCACTTCCACTCCAAAACTGTATACATTGATCATGACAATGAATATGACCATGCAACTGTATGGAATAAGCAATCCATCTACATCGAATGACAGATGATGAAGCTAGAGGAATGGACTCCCATGTTCAAACCTACAGAAGATTCCCCAATTGTACATGTTTGGATTGTTATTCCTGAGCTCCCTTGGCACCTCTACTACACAGAAGTCCTCACTCCCTTACTATCCCATATTGATAAGGTTTTATTCCTAGACCTTGCATCCTTCCAAAAAATAAGAAGCAATGTAGCCAAGGTCAAAATTCAAATAGACCTCACCAAGAATAGACCAACTCATGTCTGGTTGGGCTATGATGAAAACCAAGATGAAAATGGGGATGGGCATTGGCTGGAGATCCAATATGAGAATGTCTGCAGACTTTTAGACCATTCTATCCATTCATGCCCTGAAAAAGAAAAGAAAGAAGATCACCAGAAGAAAAAGACCAATGCAATAACAATTGAAAACCAAAATCCAAAAGAAAAACTCCCTTGGCCCACAGCAGCCCCACCAAGGCCAGCCACAAAAAAATCAGGACAACAATCAAAATAAAGGAAATTACCAAAATCAGTCAGAAGCTAGACCAAGCCATAAAGCAGAATCACAGGAGGAATGGCAGGCTCAGAAAAATAAAAGATCAAAAAGGAGGAGCACATGCCAAAAAGTAACCGGCTGTTTGTGTGGCCAAAACACCATTTGCTCAACAACAACAAACTAATCCAAAGGAAGCTCAGCAATAGCCTACTGCTCCATCAGGTATGACCCCTATCAATCCTCCAGCTCAACTAGAGAGGAGTGTAGGTTCTGCTGATCAGAAGCAGCCCATTTCCCAAAATTCCCCATCTATTCCTGTCTCTAATATTTGTAAAGTCAATGGAGGTAAGGAGCAATGTCAGGAGAACCTTATAGATAATCAGGATGGGGCTCCAAAGGGGGTGGGTGTTCCTTATGTTTTGCATGAGTGTGCTTCAACACAATTGACAGACCATAGGTTGGACCAATCACCTCCTGCTACCACAATTCAGCATGTGACTCAGGCCCCTACAGCTACTAATGTTAATGAATAGCAATGTGAAGCTATAAGCTCATATGAGAATCCAACAACTCCTCACAATGACCAATTGAGAATCCTTTTAAAAGGCAAAGCCCATATTGGTTCTGACTTTCACCTTCAACCACCTAAATCCAAAAACAAACCTAGCCAAAAGAAAATGCAAGCAATGAGAAAGCAGAATGCAGGTATTTTCATCAAGGAACTATCTGAAAATGAACCCCATTCTCCAGCACAAAACTCTATTAAGATCCCAGGAAAAAACAATGTCCAAGGTTCCACGACCAAGTCCATAACCTACAAAGATCCTGACCCTGATCCTTCTCTCTTCCAACCATTATTGGCTCACACAGATATAGAGGAAACTGATCCCAAGGCCCCCAATGTGTCCAGGCCCCCTTCTAATGCTGTGAACCTTGAAGAGTGTCCACTGAACAAATACTCCCCTGCTGAGGATGAATATAGACCTCTATTGTCAGAAGATGAGATGAGATGGGAATTTGATGATGATTCTAACTCTAGTGAAGAATCAGATGAAGACCAACACTATGACCTTTTAATCAATGCAATTAATGGAGCAGACAACCTTGATGAAATCTTTTCTCCTTCCAAATTGAGGTTATCACCAAGGGTAACAAAAAGTAGAGCAGCATCTAGCAGTGCCCCACCAAATCATAAACTCCCCTCCCAATTTTAATGATTAGCACAATTACCTGGAACATCTGAGGGATCGGAACCTCTGTAGCCTTTGAAAGACACAAAATCCTCAAAACTCTCCACAAAATCTCCTTTATAGCCATTTTGGAGCCTTTCCTAGATGACTACTACCTCAAGCACTTCAAGCTCCAATTGTCCATGCACCAAGCCACATCCAATACCAATAATAAAATTTGGATCTTTTGGGATCAGGACATCAATGCCAATGTCCTTGATTCAGATGAGAAACAAGTTACCTTGGAACTGAAACATGTAGAAGTTGTTGATCCTTTTCACATCTCAGTCATTTGTGCAAAATGCAAGCCAACTCTAATAAGGCCTCTTTGGTATCTTTTGAGAAACAAATCAAGTTTCACATCCACTCTTTGGTGTGCCATTGGGGACTTTAATGTCATAGCTTCAATTGAAGAGAAGATTGGTGGTCTTCCTTATCAAATCACCAAAAGCATGGACTTTCTTAATGCCATTGAAGATTGAGGCTTTACTGATCTTGGCTTCTATGGCCCTAGATATACATGGTCCAATAGAAGGGGACCTTGTGCAATTGTTTGGAAAAGACTTGATAGAGGCCTAGCCAATGATAACTGGCTGACCTCTTACCCTGCTACTACCATCTTCCACCTAGCCTCTGTAGGTTCAGACCACTCCCCCCTCCTTATGGTAATGCATGTTAGACCTGAGTCTGCTAAAAAATACTTCAATTTTCTGAACTACTGGACTGACAATGAAACCTTCATGCCTTTAGTTCAAGCTGTTTGGAACAGAAAATTCCATGGGAATCCTATGTGGTTCTTTCACCAAAAAATAAAAGACCTTTGTTCTGAACTTAGCCAATGGTCTAGGCAACAGTATGGAAATATCATTCAAAAGGTCAAGGAATTTGAAGATAAGGTCAAACATGCAGAAGAAAAATGGTCACAAACCAACAGAGATTCTGATAGAGCAATTCTTCATGAATTGAAAGCCCAATACATCAAACATCTAAATACTGAAGAAGCAGTTCTGAAACAAAAAAATCAACTACAATTGTTTAAAGAAGGGGATGCCAACTCTAGATACTTCCACAGTCTTATTAGGGGTATGAGAAGAAAGCTCCTTATCCACAAAATCAAAGATGAAAATGGTGACTGGATTCAGGGTGATGAAGCAATTCATTATTGACCCTGGTAGAGTAATCAGGAGTGACCTCCTAGCAAGTATCCCTACCTTGGTCACTCAAGAGGATAATGAATCCCTCAATAGAGACCCAACCATGGATGAATTACATGATGTGGTATTTTCCATGAATATAACTAGTGCAGCTGACCCTGATGGCCTAAATGGAAAGTTTTACCAACATTGTTGGGACATTATTAAGCAGGACCTCTTCAATATAGTAACCTCTTTCTTTTGTGGTCAATCTATGCCTAGACATATCACCCAAGCTTGCTTGTCCTTCTTCCTAATGTTGAATTCCAAAACTCCCGGTCAGAGTAACTTCGTTAACAAAATCATTTCCAAGATCCTTTCTTCCAGGTTGGCACCAATACTCCAAAAATCATCTCCTCAAACCAAATTGGCTTTGTTAAGGACAAGAGTATCTCTGAAAATATTATGTTAGCACAGGAAATTGTCCAAGGCGTTAAGAAGCACAATGTGGGGGTAATGTGGTCATCAAACTAGACATGGCAAAAGCTTATGATAGGGTATCATGGTCCTCTACATGCCTGATCATGAGAAGACTTGGTTTCAGTGAAAGAATGATTGACATGGTATGGAGAACCCTCTCAAATAATTGGTACTCTATGATAATAAATGGAACAAGGTGTGGATTTTTCCATTCCACCTGAGGTCTAAAGCAAGGAGACCCTCTAGCTCCTACTCTCTTCATCCTAGGGGCTGAATTACTATCCAGAATGCTGAACAACCTATCCCATGACCAATTCTGCAATGGATTCTATATGGAAAGAAGATGACCTCAAATAAATCACCTCAGCTTTGCTGATGATATCATCATCTTCACCTCTGGGGTAGGACATCTTTGCAGAAGATCATGGGTATTCTCCAAGCATATGAGCACACTTCTGGTCAACTGATTAATAAAAACAAAATCCATTTCATGTCCTCCCCCTATGCCTTCCAGTCCACTGTAAGAAGAATTCACCAAACCACAGGCTTTACTAAAAAAGAATCTCCTCTCACTTACCTTGGTTGTCCCTCGTACGCTGGTAGAAAAAGAATCATCCACTTCAATCCCATCATTTCTAAGGTAGTCAGTAGGATTAAGGGCTGGCATGGCAGACTCCTCTCCCATGAAGGAAGAGCCACCCTGATCAAACATGTCCTCCAGTCACTCCCCATTCACCTTCTATCTGCTGTTTCCCCTCCTAGAACTGTCACTAGACAAATTGAAAAGTTAGCTGCTAATTTTTTCTGGGGGATGGACCATAGCAAGAACTAATATCAATGTGCATCCTGGCAAAGGCTAGCTAAACCAAAGGAAGAAGGAGGTGTTGGTTTTAGAGCCATTGAAGATGTCTGCAAATCCCTTGAATTTAAGCAATGGTGGTGGTTCAGAACAAAGGATACTCTTTGGAGTAGTTTCCTTAATGCTAAATATTGTCAAATATCTCACCCCATCTCTAAAAAGTGGGACTCTGGCCAATCACAAGCATGGAAAAGGATGATGTCCAATAAGAAGGAAGCTGAAAATCATATCCAATGGAGGCTTTACTCAGGCAATTCCTCCTTTTGGTGGGATAACTGGTTATCCTCAAATCACCTAGCTTGTCACAGAATGCAAGGAGAAAGACCTGGGAACATTCAGGTGTCTAATTTTTTGAGTGATGGCTCTTGGGATGTTCAGAAACTCACTAGCATTGCCCCTTCTCACATGATCACTGCCATTCTCCAAACTCCTATATCATATAATCAACAAATACCTGACACACCAATTTGGAAACCTACCACAACTGGCCACTTTACCTGCTCCCCAGCTTGGAATATTGTAAGGAAAAAAGGACCCCTCCTGTTTATCAATAGAAAGATTTGGCACAAGAAAACCCCCTTCAAATGGTCATTTTGCATGTGGAGAGCACTTAGAAACAAGCTCCCCACAGATGATAGAGTAGCCAAGTTTGGTCCTCCTACTGTCACCAAGTGTGATTGCTGCAAAAGCCCACAAGCTGAGTCTGTTGATCACATCTTCACCACAGGCCACTTTGCTAAAGCTATTTGGAAAACATTCACTTCCCCTGTTGGCTTTTTTATTTTATAACTGGAAAACTTAAGCTGGAAAACTACTTAAGTTTTTATTTTATAATTGGAAAACTTACACTCTAGAGCTTAAGTTTTTATTTTATAACTGGAAAACTTAAGCTCTAGAGCTTAAGTTTTCCGGTTACAAAGACAAAAACTTTAGCTGAAGTTTTCCAGTACAAAAGAAAAACTTTAGCCCCGTGGGCTGAAATTATGTGAAAAAACGGGTACGCTTGTAATTTTTTTTGCAAAACGGGCACAAGTTAAAATGTGGCACAAAAAATGGGTATAGATGCAAATGCCCCTATTCAACTCTAGATTCCTATTGGTGGCTGCAAAAAGCCAACAATGAAATCCATAAGCTTTTGATAGATGCACTCCCCATCATTATTTGTTGGATCTATGGAAGAATAGGTGTTCAGCAAAATATGGAACCAAACAATCCTCCAGGGTTAGGGTAGTTTTCTCTATCAATTCTGATATCAATCTTCTGCTTAAAGCTTACTACCCCACCCATCACTGGCTCCCTAACTAGAACACATGATACCCCCTCTTTGAAAACCTTCAATTCCACACCAAAACTACCCAAGTCATTTGGCAAAAACCAACACCTAGAGTTGTGAAGGTCAACTCTGATGGTAGTGCACTGACTAATCCAGGCAAGATTGGTATAGGGGATATTATTAGGAACCACCATGTGGACTTCATTCATGCAATTACAGCTCCTATTGGAGAAGGCTCTAATAACTTAGCAGAAATTGAAGCAGCCTTCATAGGAATTAAATGGTGCATTGACAATGACTTCACCAAAATCCACCTTGAAGTTGACTCTGCCCTTCTCATTCATTGGCTAACCACTGAAACCCCAACCCCTTGGGCACTAGCTCTACCCATCCAAAAGCTCAAACACATATGTCATCAATGTGAATTCATTACCTATACCCATACATACAGAGAGGCCAACAACCCAGCAGATTCCCTCTCCAAAATCAGTCACACACTCCAAACCATCACTTACTTCTTTGCCATAGCGATCTTCCTAACCACATCAGAGGCCAAGTATGCATAGATAAGATTGGCATCCTAGCCTTCAGGCATAAGCTGACAAGGAAACCCAAGGTCCTTCAACTGATCTCTCCCTCCCTTTCCAATGGATATGGTTAACATCACTCAAAGGAAAGGGAGCAAACCAAAATGTCCAAACCATATCACCACAATGAGGATCTATGCAGCCATGGAAAATATACTAACTTTGTTTGTTCTCTTGCCGGTTATTCTTTCATATGAACTACCTAGTTCCTTGATGATTTTTCAGGGTGTGGTATCATTTTTTGGACTCATTCTCCTAAAAATACATCAACGAACCGATGTAGGTTATATGAAAGAAAAACTTTTGTCCGCCTTCTCTCTAATAAAGGGCCACAGTAACACACCCGATCAGTCCAGCTTGACACCATTAATAACCCACACCACCTCCTCTTCCCCTGTTTCCAAACATAGGAGATCACATCAACAATCATTCCAACAGTACCAAACACCCTCTAATACCATGATCCCCCTGACTCCTTATCCAGTTTCCTCAATCAATATTCTTAGACCCCACAAGAACCTAGGAACACATCACCTCCATTATTACCCTAAACATGAATACCCCCCTGAACCCCACAAGACAAACAGACCTAAAAAACTAGCCAGAATTGCCTATTTATTACTGATTCTATTTTTTGTTTTGCTAGTACCCTCTCCTATTACACAGTTATGCATCTGGTAGGTGTTTTTGGAGTGGTATCAATATCGTTGATATTCATTCTCCCAAAACCACGCTAGTTGGCAAACAACCATTTTCCCTAAAAGAAAAGCATCACACAAAGGCATCAGAACCTCCAAAATTTAGAGGTGCCAATTGCAGAAGGTCCAGATTCTCACCACTTCTACAGGCTCCTCTCTACCTACAATCATGGACCTTCAAAACTAGGTCTTCTCCTCAAAATGAGCATCTATACAACTGTTTGCAGTTCACACAAGAACCTGCAACCAGTGTGTTGAATAGGGATCCCCAATTGCTCCCCTACCCCTAGACTCATCTCAGAATCCACAAGAACTTGGAGTTTGAGCTCCCCTTTTCTAACATGTTTGTTCATTTTGCAGTTGCTCTGAGCAGACTTGGCCATCTGGTGTATTTCCAGTTAGTGGTATTAGAATCTCAGATGCTCATTCTACTGGAAATCCATCAAATGACCCATGTCTCTCAATCCACAACCAGAGATAGGTGGCTCAATCAATGGGGGTTCACCCTTCACTCACTCTTGCTGCTGTAATGCTCAGAATTGGTCCACAACAACACAGCATCCAAGGTTTTTTAACCACAGTTTGGTTCCTGATACTTTCCAGTAGTTCTTGATGCAACTGGAACACTTGCAACCCAAAGCCTTCAATCACAACATGCTAACTCCTTCTAGTGGATCAGACTTAATTCAAGCTCCTATAGATGAAGTCACAGCACTCCCTCAGTCTTCAGTTTCAAAGGAAATAATGTCACCTTACTAATTACTCTCTCCTGTCAAGTATGATAGACAGAATCACTTCATAAGTCTAGAACTTTGGACCTATTTTGTTATCTCTCTTCAACTTAGCTTTCTTGTGTCAATGTCAAAGAAAAGTTGAAGATAGCATCCCTTAACTCCCCAGATTTTTTGTCACTTTTCTTAGGGATATTCTGCACTTCTTTAAGTGTAGAGGCTGTTGTATTTGGAAATTTTGTTTCCAAACCATTTCTTTAGTAGATTTAGGGCTTCTGTTATGTATAGTAGACCTAGGTTTACTTCATCTTATTTTTGTTGTATCCTGTTTATTTTATATGAAAATCAGCCCTAGGCACAATGCCCAGTGGATTTTGAAAAAAAGAAACTGGTGACTTTGGACACCAATAAACTATCCCAAGTGGCGACTCTGATTTTAAATAAATAATCTCATTTTAACTGTCAGTTAAATTAGAAAAATATCCTTATACCCCTTCCGGAGGTAGTAAAAAAAAGTGTGACAGCTCTGACGACTCTACTGGGGATAAGAACCCAGAACTTTTGGTTTAGGGTTTAAGAATTTGAGATTTTTAATAGATTTTATTTTGCTTTATTTATTGTTAATATTACTGTATTTTGTGAACCTAATGTGCTAATTGTTGTTTATTTACCATTGCAATATTGTTTAAATTGTATTAAAATGCCTTCTTACGCCACCCTTCTGAGTCATCTAAAAATGATGCACACGTTCGCGTGGCCCGCTTTTTCTGTAGAAGTTATACTAAATAGAACGAGGCTGGTAAACTTTAGTGCTCCCGGTACGTTGCCCCCTCTTCGGCTCAAGTTGTCCGCTCGGGTAAGCCAGGTCAAGAACACAATCCCATGTTTAAACTTAGAATAACATAACCTCATGCCGGATCCCTAGTAGGAACGTTTGTTTGCATCACGTGAATTTGACTTTGGGGACTCAACACAGGGGTTGGGTACGTCTAGGACATGTGTACCCAAAATAACAGACCATCTTGAAGCATCCTATGTGCTATATGTTTCATTTCTTCAAGGGTAAAAGGGTCATTTGGCGGATCAATAATAGTTGAGGGCAAATGAAAAAGAAAAAAAGAGAGGGTGAAGTGTGAAAAATAAAGCAAGTAGGGCCCGATTGTATTTTCTGTCACATTTTTGTTAAGAAAAAAAAATCAAAATTTTTATTTTGCACTTTTTCATCATTTTCCGAAAATCAAAAAATTAAAAAAAGGGGAAAAAAATCAAAAAGAGTTTACATGTTTCATCATTTTAAAAAAAAGACAAATATATTTTTTCTCTAAACTATTTATTTTTTTATTCTCGCCCGTATCCAATCTGCCCGAACTACGCATACCTGATTCTCGTCTTTCGGGGCATGATACGTAGGCAACCCACATAGGGTCCGATCTTCCTAGTAATTCTTAGATTCTTGGATTTGCGGGGTCTTAGAAAATTTTTGCACTTCTAGCCACCTTTTGGCCAAATAAACTATTTTGCAAAAATAGCCCCAATCATGTCTTGCATGTGGCCAACAAGAAGGGTTATTGTCTCACATAGTGTTTTACGTCTTTAATTTATTTGGTGTTAATTTTCTCATACAGGTGTGGGTCTACTTACCGGAGTTTGAGCATGATAGACACCCCGGGACCATCCAGGCAGTGGTGGCTCAACGACATCCGGGGCCTAAAGCCAAACTTCAATGGGAGGCCGAAAGCTTTTCCTTATTTAAAAACTCATTTAATTCATTTTATTTTGAAATTTATTTTTCTAGCTTTTTGAGATGTACAATTTTTAATAATTTATTTATAATCGATTTCTTAACTAGGATCATATATATTTCTACTTTCTAGGATTATTATTCAATTCTTTTAGGATTTCTTGATTTTCTAAAAGATCTAAGTTAAACTCTCACCAACTTTTCTTCTTCTTCTTGGATTCCATTCTCTTCTAGCTCAATTATATTAGTAATTTGGTTATCTATCACAAATTCTTCCTCTTTTGAGGATTGTATTAAAGTTTTAATTCTTCTATTTTTTTGGTATTTTTAATATGCGGATTCATATTTTCTTGTTGATATATTAAAATCCTAATAAATTAAAAAGATAATACATATACTTACAAATAAAATATATCAAAAAAAAATAAATTTTTTATGCAAAGTAATAAGAAAAGTTAAAACAATTGAACTTGGTTTAACAAATAGTCATAGCTAACTTGATATTACTTTTGTTGTTTCAATACTTCCGATGCAATGCCGGGAAAGCTTGGCATAAAAAGAGTTCGCAATTGTTTTATGCTACCATATTTGATAGAGTTCGCAATTCCCATTCCCAAATTATCAATATCGGTCTCATAGTTTCTTTATTTATGAAAGATATTTTTATATATTAAATATTTTGTAAAAACTTTATCAAATACATGCACAAATATTTAATAGTATCAGAAAATTTTGGGGCCCCCATAAATGTGGGGCCTCAGGCAATTGCTTGAGTGGCTTCACCATTGAGCCGCCCCTGCATCCAGGCATGATCACTCATTCAGGAGTTGGTTAAGGAGATTTTTCTTTTTTATATTTTGAGTCTGTTTTTCCTTTTACGTTGTCTTTTAACTTCTAGTTTTGTACAGTAATGTCGAGTCTTTTGTTATTGTGTTTCCTATTTTCTATCGGAAAAAATGTGTTATAAATCAAAAATAAAAAAAAATAAAGAAATTTTGCGTTTTTATATTTTCGTTAGAAGTTTTCTTTAGAATACTAATTCTAGGAATTACAAAAAATCATTTGAGATGATTTTCCTTTATTGAATTAATATCTAGAACTGAAAATAAAAAAATTACTTTTACACTTCCTTTTAGTACACTAAAACTAAAAATTCTAAAAAAAGAAGAGAATTATCTTTTAGTACCTCTTTAAAAAATTTTCTAAAAGGTATAATTCAAAAAAATTCAAAAAGTTTTTCTTTTGAGGTTCTTCTTTGGAAAATTAATGAAAAATAAAAAGGTTTTTTTTAAATTTTCATTAGAACTTTGGGATATTGTATATAGAAGAAAAAAAAACATACTTTATCTTTTGTTTATCTTTAAAGTTTCCTCCTTAGGTAATCAAAAACTGAAATCCAAATTTTTTTTTATCTCGTTCATTTCTTGTGTCGAAATACTTCTTCAGGGATATCAAATAAAAATTCAAATATTTTCTTTAGTTTATTTTTTAGATTTCCTTCCTTAAAAAACAATCAAAAAATATTTTTTCTCTTATAGGGGTTTTTACTTAATAATTCCCATAGTGTATTTGTTTCAAAAATAAACAAAGAAGAAAAAAATATATGCTCGTTAAGCTTGAATTTAGAATAGGTTATAGAATATTAAGTCTAGAAAATTCTAAAAAAAAGAATTTGCTTCTTTTATTTCTCTTTTCTCATCAGAGTAGTCATTAAGATAAAAAAAAAGAAAAAGAAAATGAGAATGTTAGTTTATTTAATTTATTCTCGATTTTCCCGAACTACGCAAAGATATGATTCATACGGCGTCATGATATGTAGGCAACCTATATAGAGTTCGATGCAATCATTTTTTTTAATTATTATTATTATTATTTAAAAAAAGAGAAAAGAAAAAAAAAGAGGATGAAATTATGGGATGTGAGAAATGAGAGGAAAGAAAAGAGCGATAATTAGAAAAAAAAAAAAAGAAAGGAAAATGAGCAAGCCAAGAAGTGCTAGAAAAGAAAGGAAAGAGAAGATTGAAATGAACAAAATTGGGATGGTGCCAAGTGACCTTGTGACCCTCGAAGTCATTCTAGAACCGTTAATTGTTGCTAGGTGCATTACACGCAATGTGATATTTTTAGCTGTTAAATGCCCTATACTAATAGGATGACCCCATTTTGTTCCTTTTGTTATCTTCATTGAGCGGAAGGGTGGTTTGTTTGTGGATTTTAAGTAACTCATCCATGCAACACAAGATCAAAGACCAAGGTAGCCATGGCTGACAAAGACTTGGACACAAGGGTTATTGATCCGTCTGTGGGAATTATTGAAACAGAATCTGAGTTGAAAGAAGAGGTCTTAAGGTTGAAAGGGCAGATGGCCGAAATATACCAAGCCTGGATTAGTGGGCGTCCTCCACCATCAGTTTCCACTAACTACACTGAAAGCCTTGTCACCATTCCGCCATTGTCACAAGTCCAGGATATCTCCCCACAACCCTTTCACACTCCACCCCAGAACCACCTCATATCCCGCCCATTTGACCACTTATGTTTTCGTAGCTCATCCACCTGCTACCTTTCCTCTATCCTCTAGTGAGACTGTCTTCAAAATCCCCGATTCCCAACACTATTCCCCAGAACCAATTTTCAAGATCTCGAGGCCATACTCTTACGCTCTTCATTTCGAGCCTCCCGATGAGACTGCAAATCCTGCTAAGACAATGGAGCAACATGAGATATCTAGAAAGCAGAAAGGGTTTACGATGCCAAAGTTCAATTATTATAATGGGCATGGAGATCCAGTAGTGTGATGACCCGAAGGGGTCATCACCTATTTTCTTACCCATTCTGTACTTCCGAGGCCTTGAAAACCTCATCTAGGGCTGCCTCAATTTGTGTGAGCAGTTCGTGTGCGAGCGGGAAAGCTTAAATATGAGTTCTCTGAGAAAATGCTAAATTTTTATATTTAAAGGAATAAGTTTGACTTTGGTCAACATTTTGAGTAAACGGACCCGGACCTGGACTCGTGATTTGACAGTCTCGGAGGGTCCGTAGGAAAACATGGGACTTGGGCGTATGCCCGGAATCGAATTCCGAGGTTCCAAGTTCGAGAAATGGATTTTTGTGTGAAATTATTTTCTCGAAATAATTGATGAAATTGGAAAAGAAATTTGATTATAAAACTATGGTATCGGGCCCGTATTTTAGTTTTGGCGCCCGGTACAAGTCTTACATATGATTTAAGCACTTTCTATAAAGCTCGGTTAAAAACGGACGTCATTTGACGTGTTTCACACTTAAAATGAGAATTTGATGTTCTATGAAAATTTGGAAGAAATCATGAGCTTTCAGGCTTGATACGATGTATATGATGTTATTTTGGTGATTTGATCGCACAAATAAGTCAATATGATGTTTTTGAGGTTGTGTGTATGTTTGGTTTGGAGCCCCGAGGGCTCGGGTGAGTTTCGACTAGGTTCTGGGATGCCTTAGGCTTAAAATACCAGATGTTGCATGTTTCGAAAAATATTGCAGACTCTGAACCCTCCAGCGCGGTCCTCGAGAAATCGCATGCGGCCGCGGAGGGGCCAGCGCGGTCGCGGTGGCCTTGGCGCGGTCGCGGTGGCCTTGGCGCGGTCCACATTCGTTGTTGTGCGGTCGCGGTCGCCTTTGCGCGGTCTGTGGTAGGTGTTGCGCGGCCGCAATCGTCTTTGTGCGGTCTACGCAGGGAAATTCAGAGATCAGTAGGTCTTCAAGTAGTTCAGCACGGTCGTGGTCCTTTTTGCGCGGTCCGCGCAGGGGACATCCGAGGGGTATAAATAAATGGGAATTTCAGTCATTTTTCACTTTTTCAAAAACCCAAAACATAAGAGGCAATTTTCCCAACGATTCTTCTTCTTAAAAATAATTTCTAAGTGATTTATAACTTATTTTCTTCACTCCTTAACATATTTTAACATAACTTCAACTTCAAATCAAAGATTTTAATGGGGAAATTTGGGTATGTTGGGTATAACTTAGGTTTTGCTAAAATTGAAGATTTGGACATCAATTTGAGGTCCGATTTTAAAATAAATTATATATTTGGGTTCGTGGGGGGATGGGTAATCGGGTTTTGGTTCGAACCTCGAGTTTTGACCAGGTTGGACGGAGGGGCATTTTGGTCATTTTACCTAAATTTGCGTCTTAGCTTTAAATTAAATAGTAGAATCAGTTGCTTGAGATGTTATTAACGAGATGTAATTTAAATGAATAGATTTGGGTTATTTGGAGTCGGATACTCGTGGCAAAAGTGTGGTTTCAAGTTGATTTTGGAGCCGGTTTGAGGTAAGTGGCTTGTCTAACCTTGTGTGGGGGACCTTCCCCTTAGGATATGATTTTTGGTAATTGAATGTCGTGTACCTGCGGTGACAAGCACGTATTTGAGATAATTGTTGAAAATCCAGTTTTACTTAAATATTTAGACTGAGTTTCTTTCTTACCTGCTTTATTCCATTTATAATTATAGCCTGTGTTAGGTTAGAAAGGCATGGTTAGTTGATCTAAATTGCCTATTTTCTTAAGTTGCTTTGTTTATACTACGTGAAACATGTTAGGCTAGAACTACCTATTTGCCTGGTATTTTTGAACTTCATTTCTGAATATCTTCTTGTTGTGACTATGTATTTACATCGGGACTACGAATGTGGGATTCCGGTAGCTCCCCCCCTTGTTTGTTTACTTTGGGACTACGGTTTAGATTCCCGGTAGATCCCCATGCACATTTACTTTGGGAGTACATGTTAGATTCCCGGTAGATCCCTCTGCACATTGATAGTTGGACTACGGGACGGTATCCTGGGAGATCCTTTGGATATACTCATATGATGGACTATGGGACAGTATCCTCGGAGCTTCTTGGACAGTTGATGAAATGGACTATAGGACGGTATCCTTGGAGATCCTCGTTGTTAGTATTGACACTCTGTTGTTTTACCCTGTTTTATCTTATTCTCTGAGTGTTAATTGTTGCCTTGTACAACCTGTCTTACTTTATAGTTGTACCCATTACTACCGTTTATTTCCTTTTGTCGTATGACTTATTATTATTATTATTATTATTATCAGTAGGGCCCTGACCTTCCACATCACTACCCAACCGAGGTTAGGCTTGGCACTTACTGAGTACCGCTGTGGTGTACTCATGCCTCTTCTGCGCATGTTTTTCATGTGTAGATCCAGGTACTTCATCTCAGGCGCACTATCCGTGAGGCAGGGAGAGCTACGGAGACTTCGAGGTATATCTGCAGCGTCCGCAGACCGAAGAGTCCCCTTCTTTACTCTATCTGTTGTAGTTAGCTTTCGTTCGTACTTTTGTTTTAGACATTCTAGAGTTAGAGCCGTATATTACGTTTCGTTAGCTTGTGTTCCAAGTGAGTTTCCGAGTTTTGGGGTGATATTGTAGACTTCCACATTTCTTTTTTTTTTGAATTGTATATGCCGAGCGACATTTATATAGATTTATCTTTTAGTTGTTTAGTTTTAATTAAATTATTTTTCAAGCTATGTTGTTTTCCGCATTGTTAGGCTTACCTAGTTATAGGAACTAGGTTCCATCACAACATATTCACGAATGGTGAAATGGGGTATTGATAAGTTGGTATCAGAGCTCTAGGTTCATAGGAGTCACGGGACACATGCCAGTTTATTAGAGTCTCGTTGATCGGTACGGAGACGTCTGTACTTATCTACAAGGGGCTATGTAACTATTAGGAAAAAAGTTCCACTTCACTTGATTTCCTTGTCGTGCAATATTTTGACACCACAACTTCTAAACTTCTGTCTTCTATTCTCTCACAGATGGTGAGGACACTCGCTACTCAAAACGATCAGGCAGCCGCGCCCCCTACTGCAGCCGTCAGAGGCCGGGGCCAATGTAGAGGTCGAGGATGCCCACGTGGTGCAACCAGAGCACCTGTACGAGCTGCCACCGAGGCACCACCAGCAGATCCAGCCGAAGCCCAGGCACCTGGCACGCCCACTACTGCCACAACTACTCCAGCCCTTTAGGAGACTTTGGCTCAGCTCGTGAGTATGTACACCACCTTGGCTCAGGCAGGTTGCTTCCCCTTGCTGCAGGCACATCCCAGGCCGAGGTATGAGTACAGACTCCCGCCGTCCGCACTCCCGAGCAGCAAGTGCAGGTTGAGCAGGTTCCCGAGATTATTTCCGCACCACCTGCAGCGCCAGGGCAGCCCGAGGACGGGTCAGCTGCTTCAGAGAACGAGCAACAGATACTTTAGAGGTTCAAGAAGTATGACCCCTAGTATTCAGTGGATTAGCATCAGATGATGCCTTGGGATTTCTAGAGGAGTGTCATTGTATTCTTCGCACTATGGGCATAGTAGAGTCCAGTGGGGTTTCCTTCACTGCCTTCCAGCTTCGGGGAGCCTCTTATGATTGGTGGCACCCCTATGAGATAGACAGTCCAGCCGAGGCTACCTCACTGACTTGGACCCAGTTCTCAAATATGTTCATGAGAGAGTTTGTCCCCAGAGTCTCAGGGACGCATGGCGCGTAGAGTTTGAGCATTTGCGCCAGGGTGCTATGACCATTTTGGAGTATGATATCCGCTATACTAGGTTGGCCAGGCATACACCGGCCTTGGTTGCTAAAGTTTGAGAGAGAGTTTGCAGGTTCATTAAGGGTCTTATCCCACCCATCATATCTAGCATGTCTTGAGAGTTGGAGATGAACATTCCTTATCAGCAGGTAGTGAGCATTGCTAGGAGGATTGAGGGTATGCTCGCCAGGGAGCGAGGGGAGAGGGAGGCCAAGAGGTCTCGGGAGTCCGGTCACTACTCTGGTGCCCGTACCCTAGCAGCAAGTCATTATGG
Source organism: Nicotiana glauca (assembly GCA_026770625.1). Lineage (NCBI taxonomy): Eukaryota > Viridiplantae > Streptophyta > Magnoliopsida > Solanales > Solanaceae > Nicotiana > Nicotiana glauca. The sequence continues at coordinate 65,300 of MU705864.1, forward strand.
CAGAGGTTATGGTGGTCGCCCCATTCATTCGGCTTTTCCAGCAGCTAGCAGTGCTCCAACTTCGCCTATACCTCTAGTTTCTGGCATGCCTCCTGTGCGAGGTGCTTCCAGAGGTTAGTCCAGCAGATTTGGCCCTAGTCTGTCATAGCCACCGCATCCTCCCAGAGCCTATTTTTAGTATGGTGATACGCGCCACATGGTTAGGGACTGCCCCAGACTTGGTATGGGTGCATCTTCACATACTGCTCAGCCACAGCGTGCTCCTCAGAGTTGTCAGGCCATGGTCATAGCTCCAGCTGCTACCCCATCTGCCCATCCGGCTACGGGCGGAAGTCGGGGAGATAGAGGTCGCCCTCGAGAGAGGGGCCGTGCCAAATATTATGCTATTCCCGCTCGTACCGAGGCTGTCGCCTCCGACTCTGTCATTATAGGTATTATACTGGTCTGTCACAGAGAGGCATCAGTTCTATTCGATCTGGGCTCTACTTATTCTTATGTGTCTTCTTACTTAGCTCTGTATTTGGGTGTTCCTCGGGATTCTTTGAGTGCCCTCGTTTATGTTTCTACTCCTGTGGGGGATTCTCTTATTGTGGATCGCGTTTATCGGTCATCTTTGGTTACTATTCGTGGTTTTGAGACCTGGGCGGATTTATTGTTACTCGGTATGGTTGATTTTGATGTTATTTTGGGCATGCACTGGTTGTCGCCCCATTTTACTATTCTTAATTGTCACGCCAAGACCATGACGCTGGCTATGCTAGGTATTCTACGTGTTGAGTGGAGTGGTACTTTAGATCACACTCCCAGTAGAGTTATCTCTTTTCTTAAAGCTCAGCGTATGGTGGAGAAGGGGTGCACCGCATATTTAGTGTATGTGAGAGATGTCAGTGCTGATACCCCTTTTGTTGATTCAGTTCCACTGGTACGGGATTTTCCTGATGTGTTTCCAGCTGATCTCCTGGGCATACCGCCCGATAGAGACATTGATTTTGGCATTGATTTGTTGTCGGGCACTCAGCCCATTTCCATTCCTCCATATCGTATGGCTCCTCCTGAGTTGAAGGAGTTGAAGGATCAGTTGCAGGAATTGCTTGATAAGGGTTTTATTCAACCCAGTATTTCACCGTGGGATGCTCCTGTCTTGTTTGTGAAGAAGAAAGATGGTTCTATGCGTATGTGTATTGATTATCGCCAGTTGAACTAGGTTACAATGAAGAACCGTTATCCTTTGCCTCGCAATAATGATCTATTTGACTAGCTTCAGGGCGCACAAGTGTTTTCTATGATCGACTTGCGCTCAGGTTACCATCAATTGAAGATTCGGTAGCTAGATATCCCGAAGACTGCCTTCAGGACTCAGTATGGTCATTACGAGTTCCTTGTTATGTCATTTAGGCTAACAAATGCCCCAACAGCTTTCATGCATTTGATGCACAGTGTGTTCAGGCCATATCTCAAATCGTTTGTTATTATTTTTATTGATGATATTCTTGTGTATTCCCAGAGTCAGGAAGATCATGAGCAGCACCTAAGGACTGTGCTTCAGACCCTGAGAGAGAAGAAGCTATATGCAAAGTTCTCAAAATGTGAGTTTTGGTTGAGTTCGGTGGCATTCTTAGGCCACGCGATTTCGAGTGAGGGCATTCGGGTGGATCCGAGGAAGATATAGGTCGTACAGAGTTGGCCCAGGCCATCCTCAGCTATAGATATTTGCAGTTTCCTTGGTTTGGCGGGCTACTACCGTCGTTTCATGGAGGGATTTTCATCGATTGTGGCGCACATGACTAGATTGACCCAGAAGGGTGCCCAATTTCAGTGGACAGAGGAGTGTGAGGTGAGCTTTAGATGCTCAGGACAGCTTTGACTATAGCCCCAATTTTGATGCTGCCTACCGGGTTGGGGTCTTATACTGTCTATTATGATACCTCGAGGGTTGGCCTCAGAGCTGTGTTGATGCAGGATGGTAGAGTTATTGCCTACGCGTCCAGACAGTTGAACATACATGAGAAGAACTACCCTGCCCATGACCTTGAGTTAGCTGCTATTATTCATGTCTTGAAGATCTGGCGTCATTATTTGTACGGTGTGCCTTGTGAGATCTATACTGACCACCGGAGTTTGCAGCACTTGTTCAAGTAGAAGGATGTAAATTTGCGCCAGAGGAGATGACTGAAGTTGCTGAAGAACTATGACATTACTATTCTGTATCACCCGGGCAAGGCCAAGGTGGTGGCGGATTCCTTGAGTCGTCGGGCGGAGAGTTTGGGGAGTTTGGCACATTTACCAGTTTCAAAGAGGCCTATGGCGATGGATGTTCAAGCCTTAGCCATCCAGTTTGTGATATTGGATCATTCGGAACCTAGTTGGGTTCTAGCTTGTGTAGTTTCCCGGTCTTCCCTATTTGATCGTATAAGGGAGTTGCAGTATGATGACCCTTATTTGCTTGTCCTTAAGGACAAGGTCCAGTGCGGTGATACAAGAGATGTGACCATCGGAGATGATGGGGTATTGAGGATGCAGGGTCGGATTTGTATGCCTAATGTTGATGAGCTTCAAGAGTTGATTTTTGCAGAGGCCCACAATTCGCGGTATTCCATCCATCTGGGTGCCGCGAAGATGTATCAGGACTTGAGGCAACACTATTGGTGGAGGCGAATGAAGAAAGAAATAGTTGGGTATGTGTCTAGATGACTTAATTGTCAGCATGTGAAGTATGATCACCAGCGATCGGGTGGGTTGCTTTAGCAGATAGAGATTCCAGAGTGGAAATGGGAGCGCATCACCATGGACTTTGTGTCTGGACTCCAATGAACCTTGAAGAAGTTTGATGCCATTTGGTTTATTGTGGATCAGCTGACCAAGTCCGCTCATTTCATTCCTGTGTGTACCACTTATTTATCGGAGCGGTTGGCGGAGATTTATATCCGGAAGATTATCCGTCTGCATGGTATTCTACTTTCTATTATTTCAGACAGAGGTACTCAGTTTACATTGCAGTTCTGGAGAACCGTGCATCAAGAGTTAGGTACTCGGGTGGAGTTGAGCACAGAATTTCACCCCTAGACGGACAGACAATCCGAGCGCACTATCCAGATTCGTGAGGATATGCTCCGTGCGTGTGTGATTGAGTTTGGAGGGTCTAGGGATTGGTTCTTACCTTTAGCAAAGTTTTCCTACAACAACAGCTACCAGTCGAGCATCCAAATGGCTCCTTATGAGGCTTTATATGGTAGATGGTATCGATCTCCGGTTAGATGGTTTGAGCTGGGGGAGGCTCGTTTGTTAGGCACGAATTTGGTCCAGGAGGCCTTACACAAGTTCAAGATCATTCAAGATAGGCTCCATTCAGCTCAGGCTAGGCAGAAGAGTTATGCAGATCGCAAGGTTCAAGATGTGGCATTTATGGTTGATGAGCGGGTATTGCTCCAAGTGTCGCCTATGAAGGGCGTGATGAATTTGGGAAGAAGAGCAAGCTTAGCCCTAGGTTCATTGGTCCGTTTGAGATTCTTGATCGAGTGGGAGAGGTAGCTTATAGACTTGCATTGCCACCTAGTTTATCATTCGTGTATCCAATTTTTCATGTATCCATGCTTCAGATGTATCACGACGATCCAGCCCACTTGTTAGATTTCAGCACTATCTAGTTGGACAAGGAATTGTCTTATGAGGAAGAGCCGGTAGATATTCTAGACCGGCAGGTTCGTCAGTTGGGGTCCAAGATATTTCCTTCTGTTCGTGTCCAGTGGAGAGTTCAGCCTCCTGAGGCATCGACCTGGGAGTCCGAGTCTGATATGCAGAGTCGTTATCCCCATCTTTTTCCTGACTCAGGTACTTCTTCCTTTGTCTGTTCAAGGACGAACGGTTGTTTTAGTGGTGGAGGATGTGACAACCCTAAGACGTCATCACTTGTTTTCTTACCCATTATGTAATTCTGAGGCCTTGAAAACCTCTTCTAGGACAGCCTCGATTTGCATGCGCAGTCCGGGCGCATAGCCGGAAAGCTTAAATATGAATTCTGTGGGAAAAAAGCTAAATTTTGATATTTAAAGGAATATGTTTGACTTCGGTCAATATTTTGAGTAAACGGACTTGGACCCATGATTTGATAGTCCCGGAGGGTCCGTAGGAAAATATGGAACTTGGCCGAATGCCCGGAATCGAATTCCGAGGTCCCATGTCCGAGAAATGAATTTTTGAGTGAAATTGTTTTTTGGAAATAATTAATGAAAGTGGAAGCGAAATTTGATTAGAAGACAATGGTATCGGGCCCGTATTTTGGTTCTGGTGCCCGGTACAAGTCTTATATATGATTTAAACACTTTCTGTAAAGTTCGATTGAAAACAGTTGTCGTTTGACGTGTTTCAGGCTTAGAATGGGAATTTGATGTTCTATGAAAATTTGGAAGAAATCATGAGCTTTGAGGCTTGATTCGATGTATATGATGTTATTTTGGCGATTTGATCGCACGGATAAGTCCGTAGGATGTTTTTGATGTTGTGTGTATGTTTGGTTTGTAGCCCCGAGGGCTCGGTGAGTTTCGAGTAGGTTACGGGATTCCTTAGGCTTAAAATACTAGATATTGCAGGTTTAGGAAAATATTGCAGACTTTGAGGCCTCCAGCGCGGTCCGCGAGAAATTGCATGCGGCCGCGGTCACCTTGGTGCGGTTCGCGGTGGGTAATGTGCAGTTGCGGTCGCCTTTGCGCGGTCTGCGAAGGGTGCTGCGCGGCCGCGGTCATATTTTCATGGTCCGCGCAGAGAACTTTAGAGATCAGCAAGTCTTCAAGTAGGTCAGTGCGGTCGCGGTCCTTTATGCGTGGTCCGCGCAGGGGACTCCGGAGGGGTATAAATAAATGGGAATTTAAGTCATTTTTAACTTTTTCAAAACCCAAAACATAAGAGGCGATTTTCCCAACGATTCTTCTTCTTCAAAATGATTGGTAAGTTATTTCTAACTTATTTTCTTCACTCCTTGGCATATTTTAACATAATTTCAACTTCAAATCAAAGATTGTAATGGGGAAATTTGGGAATGTTGGGTAGAACCTAGGTTTTGCTAAAATTTGGCATTTGGACCTCTAATTTCAAAACAAATTATATATTTGGGTTCGTGGGGGAACGGATAACCGGGTTTTGGTTTGAACCTCGAGTTTTGGCCACACTAGCCGGAGGGGCATTTTGGTTATTTTACCTTAATTTGTGTCTTAGCTTTAAATTAAATAGTAGAATCAGTTGCTTGAGATGTCATTTACGAGATGTAATTGAAATGAATATATTTGGGCCATTTGAAGTCGGATACTCGTCGCAAAAGTGTGGTTTCAAGTTGATTTTTGAGCCGGTTTGAGGTAAGTGGCTTGTCTAACCTTGTGTGGGGGACCTTCCCCTTAGGATATGATATTTGGTAATTGAATGGTTTGTACGTGAGGTGACGAGCACGTATTTGAGCTAATTGTTGAAAATCCAGTTTTACTTAAATATTTAGACTGAGTTTCTTTCTTACCTGCTTTATTCCATTTGCAATTATAGCCCGTGTTAGTTTAGAAAGGCATGCTTAGTTGATATAAATTGGCTATCTTCTTAAGTTGCTTTACAACCTGTTTGCCTGGTATTTTTGAACTTCATTTCTGAATATCTTCTTTTTGTGACTATGTATTTATATTGGGACTACGAATGTGGGATTCCGGTAGCTCGCCCCTTGTTTGTTTACTTTGGGACTACGGTTTAGATTCCCGGTAGATCCCCATGCACATTTACTTTGAGAGTACATGTTAGATTCCCGGTAGATCCCTCTTCACATTGATAGTTGGACTACAAGACGGTATCCTGGGAGATCCTTTGGATATACTCATATGATGGACTACGGGACGGTATCCTCGGAGCTCCTTGGACAGTTGATGAAATGGACTACAGGACGGTATCCTTGGAGATCCTCGTTGTTAGTATTGACACTTAGTTGTTTTACCCTATTTTATCTTATTCTCTGAGTGTTAATTGTTGCCTTGTACAACATGTCTTACTTCATAGTTGTACCCATTACTTCCGTTTATTTCCTTCTATTTTATGACTTATTATTACTATTATTATTCTTAGTAGGGCCCTGACCTTCCTCATCACTACCCAACCGAGGTTAGGCTTGGCACTTATTGAGTACCGCTGTGGTGTACTCATGACTCTTCTGTGCATGTTTTTCATGTGCAGATCTAGGTACTTCATCTCTGGCGCACTATCCTTGAGGCAGGGAGAGCTACGGAGACTTCAAGGTATATCTGCAGTGTCCGCAGACCGAAGAGTCCCCTTCTTCACTCTATCTGTAGTGTTTAGCCTTCGTTCGTACTTTTGTTTTTGACATTCTGGAGTTAGAGTCGTATATTACTTTTCGTTAGCTTGTGTTCCAAGTGAGTTTTCGGGTTTTGGGGTGATATTGTAGACTTCCGCATTTCTTTGTTTTTTGAATTGTATATGCCGAGTGGCATTTATATACAGTTCTCTTTTAGTTGTTCAGTTTTAATTAAAGTATTTCACAAGCTATGTTGTTATCCGCATTGTTAGGCTTACCTAGTTATAGGAACTAGGTGTCATCCCGACATGTTCACGGAGGGTGAACTGGGGTCATGACAAGTAGCACACATGAGGGGTCATGGCAGTGAAATGGGAAGTGTTGGTAGAAAAGATGAGTTGTTGATGACGTATTTCAATGAAATCCTGACTGGGAAAACTTTGGAATGGCATACTCGTCAAGACGTTGGTAAGTGGCATACATGAGATGACATGACTCAAGATTTTGTGCGACACTTTCAGTACAATATAGATATTGTCCCAAACCGCTCCTCCCTATCTTAGATGGAAAATAAACCCAAGGAAAGTTTTAGGGAATTGTGGTTCAGATGGAACGAACAAGTTTCTCGGGTTAGTTCTCCGATTGATAGAAAAGATGCTACTGAGTCCCGCCAACGACAGGATCTAGTGGGCATTCCTGCTAAATGCTTTCAGCCTTAATACCGGCCCCATGAATATCCTTGTACTGTAGATAATCCTTCCCAGTGCTGCTTTCCTCTGCAAAATCACCAAGGTCACGCCTCACCTTCCCAGTACTCTATCCACAATGCACCGCCATATGCTCCACACCCACGAGAACCGCAATGGCTTGCACCATTTACACAAATATCGTACCCGCCTCCTCAATCATGTCAACCACCTGCCCGTAGGAGGTTCCAACCGAGGCTGGAGTACAAAATGAAAAGACAACAGGAAAAAGAAAAAGACTTTCACTCCTATTGGAGAATCATATGACAGTTTGTTCCAAAAATTGTGGCAATTGGACATGTTGAAGCCGATTCAGATAAAAGCGTCGAACCCTCTGTCACGACCCCAACCACGATAATGGTGGCGCCCAACACAATTCTAGGCAAGCTCGACCAATTAATTAACCAAATTACTTATACCATTCATTATTAATTAACACAGATATATAACCAAGTCATGATAATAGAAATCTAAAATAAGAGTTAAAACATGCGGAATTCGAACAATAACCCAACTACGTAGCCCAAAGGAATAGGTGTCAGAAGTCTGAACCTCTAATACAGTTTTATCAACCTAATACATGTCACTCTAGGGAATACGAAAATAAAAACATAGGATAAAAGGGAGAAATCAAGGTTGCGGACGCCATTGCAGCTACCTCGATGCTCCCGGGAATGTGCTACTCAGTAGGAGAATCCTCACCCCGCCTCAGATGTACCTCAATTTGCACGCAAGATGCAGGGAGTAATGTGAGTACTCCGACCTAGTGAGCAACAAACATAATTAAAGACTGAGAATAAGAAATAATAGAAAAACACAAAGTAGTCTATAATGAGGCATTTAAACGAGTAGAATAAGATCAATATAATAATGAAATCGAAATATAGAAATGCTACGACATATAAGAAATTAAGTGACATATATAGAAAGATAATCAACACATAGTATGGTACCCTCTAGTACCCACTGCGGCGTGCAGCCCGATCCATTTATTTATCGTCACGGCGCTCACTGGGTGTGTGCAGACTCCGGGAGGGGCCCCTTACGGCCCAAGCGCAATATCAAGTCATCTCGTGGCATCAACTAGGCCCTCGACCTCATATCAATATCCATATAATAACTCTGCGGCGCGCATCCCAATCCCACACTCAGTACAGAAATCACATAAGCCTCTCGACCACAATAATATAGAAATTATCAGCCCACAACTTCATTAGAAATATCAATTAAGTTTCTAGTTTGAGTAAAAATGGCTGAGTTTGCAAAACCGTATAAAATAATAGGACTGAGTTCAGTAATATGTCAAAAATGGTGAGAAAATAGTAATAGCAATCCCCGAAGGGTTCAAACAGTTGGCACGAAGCCCAAATATGGCAATCAGCCCAAATTATGATGATAACAAGTAAATTTCAGTCAAATGCGCACTAAATTCATCAATCGGGATGGACCAGGTCACAGTCCCCAAGGTGCTCTACCCCAAGCTCGCTACTCGGCGTGCAAGGCACCTCAATATAGCACTACGATGTGCAAATCCGTGGTTTCAAACCTTCAGAACATCATTTACATCTATTACTCACCTCAAGCCGACCAAAACTCTAGCTCGCTATGCCCTTGCCTCTCAAATCGACCTCCTCGCATGTCGAATCTGATCAAAACCACAACGAATACGTCACAATATGCTAAGGAAACAATACCCAATCGAAAAAAATTGAAAAATATCAAAAATCTCAAAATTAGCAAAATTCGAGCCCCGGGACCACTTCTCGAAACTCAAAATTTTCACATCGATGGGTTACTTATCTAGCCATGAGTCTGTACATATCAAGAACTCCCAAATCTGAGCTCAAATGGCCCATCAAAACCCAATTTAAAATCTCCAATTCCCAAGCCCTAGTTCTTCCCCTTTTTGCTATGTTTCCATAAATTTCAAGGTTAATCTCACATAATAATCACGTTTTTAGTTCACAAAACTTACATCCAATCACTCCTCTTCGAATCCCTCTTGAATTCCTCCCAAAAAGCTCTCACAATGCTCAACAATGGTGGAAAATGACTTAACCCCGCGGAACAAAATGTTTTAAAACCCTTCTGCCCAGTTTTGTTTTTCCTCTATGCGAACTCGGCCCCAGGCTCACGATCGCGATGCATAAAATTCTAGCTCCAAGTTTTAACACAATGCAATCACGTATATGACCTTGCAATCGCAATGCACAAGTTCCTTTCCCTACGCGATTGCAATCCTACTCCTGCGATCGCGATGACTTATTTTCAACTCAAATCCCAGATCGACCTCACACTGTGCGATCGCAAACTTCCCTCCGCGATCGAATTGAACAACCATACAACTCATAAAAATCCTTCTATGTGATCGCAATACTCCCTGTGCGATCGCAGAGAACAAAAATACTCTGCAATAGCTGATGCATTTTCTACAACTTTTCATAGTCCAAAACTCCCCGTCAGCCATCTGAAATCACCCCGAGGCCCCCCGGGACCTCAACCAAAAGCACCAACGCATCCTAAAACATCATTAAAATTTGTTCCAATCATCAAAATGCCTCAAACAACACAAAAACCATCAATTCTTATCGAATTCAAGCCTTAGTTCTTCAAAAACTTCCGAAATACGCATTCGATCAAAGACCTATCGAAATCACCTCCAAATGGTCTGAAATTTTGCACACACATCCCAATTAACCTAACGAAGCTACTTCAACTCTTGGAATTCCATTCTAAACCTCGGATAAAAATCTCACCTACCAACCGGAAATCGCCAAAATACTAACTTCGCCAATTCAAGCCTAATTCTACACCAGACCTCCAAAACCACTCCCGATCACACTCCTAAGTCACAAATCATCCCCCAATGCTAATTGAACCATAGGAAATCATATCCGAGCCCTCTTACCCATAAGTCAATATCTGGTTGACTTTTCCAAACTAAGCCTTCCTTAAAGAGACTAAGTGTCTCATTTCCTTCTAAAATCAATCCAAACTAACTCGATCACACAATACACTGATAATGAAGTAAAAAATGGTGAAACAGAGCGGTGGTTAATGAGATGACGGGTTGGGTCGTCACATCCTCCCCAATTTAAACAAACGCTCGTCCTCGAGCGAGTCAAGAAACATACCTGAAGCCTCAAATAGGTGATGATATCTACTCCGCATCTCCCGCTCAGTCTCCTAGGTAGCCTCCTCTATGGGACAACCTCTCCACTACACTTTTACCAAAGCAACGTGCTTTGAACTCAACTTCCACACCTGACGATCCAAAATAGCTGCTGGCTCTACATCATAAGTCAAATCACCCTCCAACTGAACCACACTAAAATCCAGAACATGGGACGGGTCTCCAATATACTTTCGGAGCATAGAAACATGGAAAACTGGATGCATGCTCGACAAGTTGGGTGGCAAGGCAAGCTCATAAGCCACCTCCCCAATCCTCCTAAGTACCTCAAAGGGCCCAATGAACCGCGAACTCAATTTCCCCTTCTTTCCGAATCTAATAACACCCTTTGTAGGTAAAACATTCAACATGACCTTCTCACCAACCATGTAGGATACATCTCGAACCTTTCAGTCCACATAACTCTTCTGTCTTGACTGCGCTGTACGGAGTATCTCCTGAATCACCTTCACCTTATCTAATGCCTCCTGGACCTAATCTACCCCCAATATCCTAGCTTCACCGGGCTCGAACCAACCAACTAGAGATCTACATCGCCTCCCATATAAAGCCTCATACAGAGCCATCTGAATGCTCAACTGGTAGCTGTTGTTGTAGGAAAATTATATAAGTGGTAGAAACCGATCCCATGACCTCCAAAGTCAATGACACAGGCGCGTAGCTTATCCTCTAATATCTGAATGGTGCGCTTGGACTGCCCGTCCGTTGAGGGTGAAAGGCTGTGCTCAACTGCACCTGAGTGCCCAACTCTCACTGAACCGTCTGCTAAAACTAAGAGGTAAACTGAGTGCCCCGATCTGATATGATAGAAACTGGGACACCATGCAATCGAACAATCTCCCAAATATAAATCTCTGCCAGCCACTCTGAGGAATAAGTAGTACAAACCAGAATGCAGTGCGCGGACTTGGTCAGCCTGTCTACAATTACCCAATTAGCATCGAATTTCTTTAAAGTCCGAGGGAGTCCGGTAACAAAATCCATAGTGATCCTCTCCACTTCCACTCAGGAATAACCATATGTTGATGCAAGCCACCCGGTCTCTGATGCTCATATTTCACTGACAATTGAGACACCAAGCTACAAACTCCACAATATCTCTCTTCATCCTCTGCCACCAATAGTGCTGTCTAAGGTCCTGATACATCTTCGCAGAACCCGGATGAATGGAATACCACGAGCTATGGGCCTCCTCCAATATAAACTCCGAAGCCCATCGACGTTGGGCATGCAAAACCCTACATCCTTAACACACCATCATCACCAATGGTCACATCCCTGGCATCATCATGCTGAACCCTGTCCGTAAGGATAAGAAAATATGGATCATCATACAGACACTCTCTGATGCAGTCATACAGGGAAGACCGAGAAACAACATAAGCCAATACCCGATTGGGCTCTGAAATATCTAATCTCATAAAGCAATTGGCCAAGGCCTGAACATCAACTGCAAGTGGCCTCTCCTCAACTGGAATGTACACCAAGCTCCCCACAATCACTGCCTTTCGGCTCATAGCATTGGCCACTACGTTGGCCTTCACCGAATGATACGGAATAGTAATGTCATAGTCTTTCAGTAACTCTAGCCATCTCCGCTTCCTCAAATTAAGATCCTTCTGCTTGAACAAATGCTGAAGACTGCGATGATCAATGAATATCTCACAAGATACGCCATACAAGTAATGACTCCAAATCTTCAATGCATGAACTATGGCAGCCAACTCCAAATCATGGACACGGTAGTTCTGCTCATGGGGCTTCAACTAACGAGAGGCATAAGCAATAACTCTACCCTTCTACATCAATACACAACCAATCCCAACTCTGGAAGCATCGCAATATACCGTATATGAACCTGAAGCTGATGGCAAAACCAATACTGGAGCTGTGGTCAAGCTGTCTTGAGCTTCTAAAAGCTCTCCTCACAATCGTGCGACCATATAAATGAAACACCATTCTGATTCAACCTTGTCAAGGGTGATGCAATGGAGGAAAATCCCTGAAGAAAATGGCGATAATAGCCTGCCAACCCAAGAAAACTACGAATCTCCGTGGCTGAGGATGGTCTAGGCTAACTCTGAACCGCCTCTATCTTCTTTGGATCAACCTGAATACCCTCGCTGGACACTACGTGCCCCAAGAAAGCCACTAAGCTGAGCCAAAATTCACACTTAGAGAACTTTGGATAAAGATTCTCCTCCCTCAATCTCTGCAATACCACTCACAAATGCTCTGCATGCTCCTCCTGACTACGTGAGTATACCAAAATATCATCAATGAGCACGATAACAAATGAATCCAGATAAAGCAGAAATACACTGTTCATCAGATGCATGAACACTGTTGGGGCATTGGTCAGCCCGAAAGACATGACAAGGAACACATAGTGACCATATCTAGTCCTGAATGCAGTCTTATGAATATCTGAATCCCTGATCTTCAACTGGTGATAACCAGAACGGAGATCAATGTTGGAAAATACCCTCGTTCCCTGAAGCTGGCCAAATAAATCATCAATGCGAGGTAGGGGATACTTGTTCTTAATTGTTACCTTGTTCAATTGCCTATAATCGATGCACATTCTCATTGTGCCATCCTTCTTCTTCACAAACAGAACTATCGCACCCGAAGGTGACACACTAGGCCAAATGAACCCCTTATCTAGGAGTACCTGAAGCTGCTCCTTCAATTCTTTCAACTCCGCTGGCGCCATACGATATGGAGGAATGGAAATGGGCTGAGTGCCCAGCACCGGATCAATACCAAAATCAATATCCCTGTCTGGCGGCATGCCCAGCAGTTCTGCAGGAAATACATTGGGAAAATCCCTTACAACTAGAATAGAATCAATGTTAGAAGTTTCAGCTCTAATATCCCGCACAAAAGCTAAATATGTCAGGAAACCCTTCCCAACCATACGCTGTGCCTTCAAGAAAGATATCACTCTACTCGGAATATAATCAGTCACACCACGCCACTCGATCCGCGGTACACCTAGCATAACCAAAGTGATTGTCTTAGCATGACAATATAGAATAGCATGTCACGGAGATAACCAATCCATGCCAAAAATAATGTCGAATTCCACCATGCTCAATAGCAATAGATCAACTCGAAGCCCCCAATAATCACAACACATGACCGGTACACACGGTCCACAATAACAGTATTGCCCACCAGGGTAGACACATGAACAGGTAAGGAAAGAGACTCTCGGGGTGTACCCAAATAGCGAGCAAAATATGAATACACATAAGAATAGGTGGAACCGAGATGAAATAATACTAAGGCGTCTCTGTGGCAGAATGAAACAATACCTGTAATGACACCGTCTAAGGCAATGGCATCTGTCCTACCCGGTATATCATAAAAACGAGCCTGGCCATCGCCTGATTGACCTCCACCTGTAGGATGATACCTGGCTACCTGTTATCCACCCCTAGCTGGGTGGGTGGGTGGTGAAGTAACTGGAGTAGAAGTCGAAGGCTGACCCCTCTACTGATGCTAACTGCCATGAAGTCAAGCGCACTACCTCCTCATATGACCAAACTCTTCATACTCGTAACAACTGCTCGGTGCTAGAGATGGGGATTAAAGGGAACCCCTCGCACTGGAGTGACTAGCAGATGCACTCAGCGTAGAAGAACCCTGAGCTGATGGGGCATAAGATAAACTCTAAGCTGGGAAGGCGCTGAGTGAAGACTGACCCCTGCTGGGACCCATAATGACTATGACCCAATGATCCCCTACGATACTTTGGACGGGCCGACTGAGCAGGCCTGAAAGAATGACATCTACCATGCTAGAGCTGGCCCTTCGAAGGAGCACCACTGTAACTGCCCGATCCACAAGGCCTTTTGGCCTCCCTCTCCTCTCGCTCCCGACGTCGAACTGACTCGATCTCATGAGCGATTTCCACCACCTCCTCAAACATGGCACCCAATACTCTCTCTCTAGTCATCAAAATACGGAGATGGTAGTTAAGGCCATCGACAAACTTTCTGATGCTCTAACGATCTAACGGAATCATCCAAATGGCATGATGGGCCAACTGTGAAAACCTCATCTCGTACTAAGTCACGGTCATATCCCCCTGCGTCAACCACTCAAACTACCTACACAGCTCCTCTTTGCGGGACTGAGGTACATACTTCTCCATGAAAAGAACGAAGAACTGCTGCCAAGAAAGGGGTTCTGCACCGACAAGCCTATGCCTCTCAAAGTCCTCCCACCAAGTAAAAGCAGCCCTGGTAAACTGAAAGGTGGAAAATGACACACCCCTAGACTCAAGAATCCCTGTTGTACGGAGCATCCACTGACACCTGTCAAGAAAACCCTGGGCATCCTCGCACTCAGCACCACTGAATGCCGGAGGCTAGACTCTACTAAACCTCTCAAGATGACGCTGCTCGTCCTCTGGCATAGCTGGAACCCTGAACTCTTGCACCGGTGCAGCCTGCTGGGCTGGAGGTGCCTCTGGCATCTGTAGTCCCTGCACTACCTGCTCAGGTGTGCGAGTAGCGAGGATATGATTGCCTCCCCCGGCCTGCGAAGTAGCAGCTACAGTGGTGGCTGAAACTGCCTGAGCCAGGCCAGTGCAAACTGATAAGATATGTGCCAAGGCCTCCTAAAGACCCGAAATCACGAGAGGCACAGCTAGTGCCTGAACAGGTGCTGATGGAGTGTCCACAGCTGGAGCCTGATCTTGAGCTAGGGAAGCTGGTGGATCAGCAAGTGCTGCCCCGACTGCTCTATCTCTCCCACGACCACGATCGCATCCACGACCTCAGTGGCCTCAGTGGGTGGTACTGGTAGTCGTCTCCCACATCCGGTAGCTCGTGTCCTCGCCATCTATCATAGAATAGAATAATAGAAGTTTAGTTCTTTGTTCAACAAAGTCGCACGACAAGAATTTCAAGAATGTGAAGTTTTCCTAAAGGTTCTGCAGCCTCTCGAGGATAAATACAGACGTTTCAGTACCGATCCACAAGACTCTACTAAATCAGCTCATGACTTGCTAGACCTAGTAACCTAAGCTCTGATACCAACTTGTCACGATACCAACCTTGGTCGTGATGGCACCCAAAACAATGCTAGGCAAGCCCGACCAATTAATAACCTTAAGCCAATTCTGTATACCATTCATTATAAATTAACACAGATAAATAACGAAGTCATGATATTAGAAATCTAAAATAAGAGTTAAAACATGCGGAATTCGAACAATAACCTAACTACGTAGGCCAAAGGAACAAGTGTCACAAGTCTGAGCCTCTAATATAGGTTTATCAACCTAATAAATGTCACTCTAGGGAATACAAAAATAAAAATAGAGGATAGAAGGGAGAGATCAGGGATGCGGACGCCATTGCAGCTACCTCGATGCTCCTGGAATGTGATACTCAACAGGAAAATCCTCACTCTGCCTCAGATGTACCTGGATCTGCATGCAAGGTGCAGGGAGTAATGTGAGTACTCCGATCTAGTGAGCAATAAACATAAATAAAGACTAAGAATAAGAAATCATAGAAAAACACAAAGTAGTCTATAGAGCGACATTTAAACGAGTAGAATGAGATCAATAAAACAATGAAATCGAAATGTAGAAATGCTACAACATATAAGCAATTAAGTGACTGATATAGAAAGATAATCAACACATAGTATGGTACCCTCTAGTACCCGCTACGACATATAGCCGGATCCATTTATTTATCATCGACGGCGCTCACTGGGGGTGTGCAGACTCCGGGAGGAGCCCCTTACGGCCCAAGCACAATATCAAGCCATCTCGTAGAATCAACTAGGCCCTCGGCCTCATATCAATATTCATATAATACCACTGCGGCACGCAACTCGATCACACACTCATTCCAGAAATTACATAAGCCCTTCGGGCACGATAATATAGAAATTCTCAGCCCAAAACTTCATTAGAAATATCAATTAAGTTTCAAGTTTGAGTAAAAATGGCGGAGTTTGCAAAAAAGTATTAAATAATAGGACTGAGTTCAGTAATATGTCAAAAATGGTGAGAAAAGAGTAATAGCAATCCCCGAATGGTTCAAACAGTTGGCACGAAGCCCAAATATGGCAATCAACCCAAATTACGATGATAATAAGTAAATTTCAGTCAAATGCACAGTAAATTCTTCAATCGGGATGGACCAGGTCACAGTCCCCAACGGTGCTCTATCCCACGCTCACTACCCAGCGTGCAAGTTACCTCAATATAGCACTACGATGTGAAAATCCGGGGTTTCAAACCCTCAGGACATCATTTATATCGATTACTCACTTCAAGCCGGCAAAAACTCTAGGTCGCTATGTCGTTGCCTCTCAAATCGACCTCCTCGCATGTCGAATCTGATCAAAACCACAACGAATACGTCACAATATGCTAAGGAAACAATACCCAATCGAAAAAAATTGAAAAATATCAAAAATCTCAAAATTAGCAAAATTCGAGCCCCGGGACCACTTCTCGAAACTCAAAATTTTCACATCGATGGGTTACTTATCTAGACATGAGTCTGTACATATCAAGAACTCCCAAATCTGAGCTCAAATGGCCCATCAAAACCCAATTTAAAATCTCCAATTCCCAAGCCCTAGTTCTTCCCCTTTTTGCTATNGAAAGAGGGAACATCTGCAAACACACTCACTCTCAGAACGAACTTCAAGTGCTACAACATGTCATACCATAGGCTTGCCCTTATTTTAATTCGCCGCTTATTCAAGAATGTTCGGTAGAAGGTCTCATGAGGGCTTTTTGGCTTGTAATGTAGGTTCAGGGATGGGTTGGATAAACATTTGGATACAAGTGACTTCACCCTCTTTGAACACTAATCACATTTCACCATTCTTTTTCACTCCTTTTTAAACCCCCATACCTTTGTTTTCGTTTAGCCTCCGGTATAGAGCTACCTTACATACCTTTTCATTGTTGTTCAAGACTCCCAATTTTGTAAACATACGCATTATTATATTTTCTTTTTTCTTCTTCTCTTTTTTTGCTTTTGATCATCACTTTTTTTTTGGATCTTGAACAATTTCACAAACTCTTTTGAGGCATGTTGCCCTAAACTCACATACTACCTTAACGATCTTCCACTTTGACCTTACCCCCAACTTAGGCATTTAGCCTTATTCTCAATGTTCAAAGAGGGACGGGTTCAAGAGAGGAATTTGCTCCAAAACGAAAAAGGTTTGTAATGAGTTGGCCAAAGAAAGGTTAAAAAGGCTCAAATTGGGTGCTAGTGGTATCTTTTATGCACGGGTAGGCTTGAAAGGCT